>JXSR01S016192.1:32997-54712 GCA_000969725.1 Ophiothrix spiculata
CAAGCTTATTACAAATTGAAAATTTTAAGTTACATTTTTCTCGAAACGCGTATTTTGTGAGATAGGACCGTATGTGATGCAGCCGGCGATATGGTTCATAGTTTACAAATATTGACTGCTCATGAGGGCAATAGAAGTGATCCTGTGACTATATACTATTTCCCGAGACCGAAGTTTGAGGGAAATAGTATGATAGTCACAAGATCACTAAGGGGAAATAGTTTTTACTATTGCCAGAATCCAAGAGCAGGCAATATTGGTTTTATATACCAATTTTGTTTTGAGAAGGCAATAAATAGTAAAAGACTATTGACTGGCTCCAATTCATTCCAATCGGTATATAATTTGGTGAATATTGGGAAAGTTTCAAGTAAATATCTGCTTTTTTCATTTCACAGAAACTTGAATTAGGTTGAACTACATACTGCATTCATAAAAGTAGCATAGCTTATTTCCTCCTACCTCAGACCATGAATGTATTGAACACCCCTCGTATGTGAATAGAGTTGAAACAAGTACCGTAATTTTGTTTACCAAACTGAATTGTGTATTATAGAAGATGCTAGTTCATGATTGCCTCAATAAACATGCTTCCCGTTGACATTTACACATCATTTTATGATATAGGTATTGCTTTTATCCCTGTTGTTATTTTTTTTTAAAGACCTGTCAAAATCTATCAAAATTTGAGTTTCATTTATTATAAAATTCTTATTATGATTTCTCTTAATATTTTAACATGTAGATTAATCCTTAATTCCAATAAATTAAAGCATTTTTTTCTAAATCATTTGAGGTGACATTTTAACTGCTTTAAATTTTAGCCACTTATTTTTGGTATTTTAACCCTATTTGTAACAACATAAAACATTCCCCTTATTTATTTAAACATTCTCAGTCTCTAGCAAAAACAAAACAACAACTAAATGAGACCATGCCAATTGAATAGAGCTGCAACCAAAATAATTATGAATGCTAACAAAATGAAATTGTTATGTGATATGAAAGGTGGACATTGTTCGTAGCCTCAATACAAAAGCTGCATGTTGACATTTGCCTGCCAGAGAGTGAGGCTCTTGTGATTTAGTGTAGTGCAGTGATTGTGTCCTTGTTTTCTCTTATATTGTAATGACTTCCTTTCAAACTTACATAGATGACTGTGTTAACCAATAGTGTATAATATTTTGGTATACATTTGTAAATTATGTTCGATGACTCACCCTGAAAAGGGGGACTTTGCAACAGAACACTTTTCAGAAAACTTGTTAAAATAGCAACGGAAAAAAAATAAAAAATTATAAGAATTTACGGCATATTATCTGTTGTAAAATTTGATCGCCTTGATCAATTTGAACAAGCAAGATGTCATTCTAAAGCTTAGAAAATGCTGTAACAGATGAAATGATAAAATGAGCCATCACATATATATTGATCAATGTGTATGTAACATTGACAATTGTGAAGAAAAAACGATTAACAAGTCTGCTGTAATATGAAAATCAACATAAGAGAGAGAGAGAGAGAGAGAGAGAGGCATATTAAAATAAGATTTACATAAACAATAAAACTATTTGAAAAAAAATCTCAATCCCCTCAATGGTCCCATAAAATAAAAGAGAAACATATTTTCGTGCTGGCCCTCAGTCACCAGCAGAAAACAAAAATAATCTTGAACATAGGAATAGAATAGAGCTGCAAAAACATTATTATCTCAGGCAAAATGAAATTATTGTGTGATATGAAAGATGGACATTGTCCATAGCCTCAAGGCATTTGCCAGAAAGTGAGGTTCTTTTGATTTAGCATAGCATATAGCATAGCATGGCAAATTATATCCTTTTTTCTTATCTTGTAATGACCTTTTCAAAATTTTACCTGAATGATTTTCTTAACAGACAGTTTGTAAATTGTTGGAATACATTTGTAAATTGTACATATATGTTGATCAGCATTCACATTAAGATTTGTAAAAAAGATAGAAATTGAATTACATATGTATACAATATGTGACCGCCCAGCTCAAATCAGCTATAAAGTCAGCACCTTGTCAATTTCACACTTTTTACATATTTGCAAATACAATGTCACCAGGCTTAAAATGGCACCCCATGAACTTAATATAATATCCACAAGGTCAAGTTATAGTCTGTAAAAGTTTGTCATAAGTAAAAGACAAAACTGAAAAAAACATATTAAAAAAACCCAGTAAGCTATATACTTTTTTGTTGATGGTCCTACTAAGATGTGGATTTTTTGATACTTGAGTTCAGTTTTTTGAAATAAAACTTTGTATGTGTTTAAAAGCATGCATAAATATTGTGAATCTGCAAAAAAATCAGTGTCACCAAATTATATTTTCACCTTTATGACGAGCTGGAAAAACACATATATGTTTTGCATACAATATACTTTATGCCACAAGGCTTCTTTGGCACTGGTGAAGCTACTAGTTGATGTTGATACCAAGAAATATTTAGAATGAAGGATAAAAATAAGACCCCAGATGAACTTTCAGGAACCAAACTGTATATTTTTCAAAGCCTTGGTAATGCTATACAAAGGAGCATTATTTGTAACTAGCCAATCATAGTCACAGTTAGGAAATTGATTTTGTCATTTTTATGAGTCACAGATTAAGTAATGGAACATTTTAAATAAAATCTAAATTTGAAACAAAAAAAGCTGGAGTTGCTCTTTAGTGTATTATGCTAATAACAAGTTTCATTAAATCTCAATTATATAAATGATGCTGTTGTAAATTTCTGGAATAAATCTGTTGTATGATTGCATGGCTTTGTGGTGTGCAGATGCTTAATGCAAGTTTGCATTGGAGTTTTTTATATGCCATGAAAACATGTGGGATGTGTGAGAATTATTGTCTTGGTATATATTTTAGTTGGTATTTTAGATATCTTGTCAGTTTTCACCAAAAACTTAATGTAAAGTTGATTAACACTCTTGCATTATTTGATGAAAGGTAATAATTGCAGTTTTTGTTTTCCTGTCTGAAGATAAATCATCAAGGGCCTGTGGCCAATCAGAAATATTAACTTCTGTGATTGCAAGCAAATTAATGATTGGATTAAACATGTGGTATGAACATTATGCCATGTAAGCCTGCAGAAACATGATCATATTACTTTGAAAATCTCCACTACTGTTTACCAGCGGAGTAAATGAATGCGAGACTGATTTGGGTTAGATGTACTAGTTGCGAGGGATGACCACCGGTTTTCCTTTGAGAAAACACATTTGTACAGAGTGATTCACAGATAATGCGAGACATCTTTATGGCTTTACCCAACCAATTAGGAAAATGGTAGTAATTAACCCAACATGTGTGTGCAACTCGATGCAATAAGTACAGGTTGCTACAAAATGTTGTGATTTGTGCGCGAACTAACAAAGCATCAGAGCTTGACATTTGAACAAATGTTTTAGTACTTAAGCATAAGAAGGCCTAGATAAAGCTTTGACCTGATGCTAGTAAGCTTTCTTGCCTGTACAATTTGGATTTCACACAGGTGCTCTCATATTGAGTTGTGCATCAATATTTTGCCTCAGAGAATGTCAAAGTAACATCATTTTTAAAAGTACGAAATTGACATATCTGTATGTTGCAAAACAATCTCGGGAAAAGAATGCTGGAAAATCCTGTACGTGGGAGCTCCTATTCTAAATTGGATGTTATTTTATCATAGTTGGATATCCGGAAATAAAACGTGTATATACATGGAATGGCAACCTGTTATACAGTGGAAAGAAAGGAACTGTCACCAGCGACGGTAACCTTTGGATAATCAAACGATGTCAAGCGAAGATGACTGGAATGATTTTAGAGGTACAACTTAATTACATGCTTGCTTCATACAAAGGGTATATGTTGGCTTTGTAGGAATGTGTATGCTATGTTATTTATGTATGTGTGTTATAGATGTGGTATATAGGTGTGTTTATTGTTTGAAAGCATTGTCATCCTTTTGAAAGCAGTGTCCAATTTGCTATGAAATTTTTGTTTGGTCTTAACTCGGGGTTGAAGTAATTTTATTTGGAGTCATTCTCCATTTTGACGTCACAACCAAATGTTAAATGAAAAGAAATATGGTAATCATATTTCTTTATTTGAAAATGTTAAAGTATACAAAAAAGCTTCAATGTATGTTAAGATTAATGATTTTTGGAACATTTACTATTTTAATTTGAAATGCCTGTACTGCAAAAATAAACATGATTATTTTTATTTGTTACCAGCACAATTAAATTTAGCAAATTCTATTTTTTTACTAATTTTTAAAGGAAATTCTATGATTAGAAATAAATGGAGGATACCACTTAAATTTATGATTTTGTGAATAAACCTTTTCCCTCAGCAGTTTTAGAGGCATTAATTTCAATGTGCGTATAAACAGGTTTCAAAAATACATTTATCTAAAGTACACAACACATGTACTATAAATGGTGATGGTCATATGTGTCAAAATTGTCATATTTCAAGGTCATTTGATATTTAATTTCCCTTTGAACTTTACACTATGTAGATTCTATCAGTCACTACAGCAGTTTTTCAAATTAATTTACTCTCTGTAATAGAAACAAAACATTTACAATAATCATAACTGTGTCCTGCTGCAGCAAAAGGAAGCAGTTGTCGGCTCCCACATTTGCATATCTGATTATTCTTATACATTTGAAAATTGGTTTACATGTTTGTTATGTTTTACTAAAATATTCATAGTGAAATAGTAAAATGAATGGATGACCTAATTTAACACATGTTTCCAAATTAGTTATGTAATAGAGTAGAATTATTGTACAAACTCACATGAGCTAGTTTACTTCAATCTCCTGTATGAACACCTAGGTTTACTTTTATTGAGAAAATAAGGATTACATATTGGACAGTTGTCTGGTAGTGGTCTGTGGTTACATCTGTGTCATCTTAACTGTCCAAATCCTAGAAATCATACATGGGTCTTACAGGAGCGTACTCATGGAGGGCCACACTGCACCATATGGAGAACATGGGTCTTACAGGAGCGTACTCACAGAGGGCCACACTGAACCATATGGAGAACATGGGTCTTACAGGAGCGTACTCATGGAGGGCCACACTGAACAATGTGGAGAACATGGGTTTTACAGGAGCGTACTCATGGAGGGCCACACTGAACCATGTGGAGAACATCGGTCTTACAGGAGCGTAAGCATGGAGGGCCACAGGGAGCCATGTGGATATGTGGGAGTAGTTATAAAAAGGGTTAAGCATATTTAAAAATCCTGGCATCAAAATCCTATGTGAATATGCAGTAATCAAAAAGGCATGTGCTGACCATTGTGATAGGTGTAGGACCAGTGCACACTGAATAAAGTCACATTCACATGATAGGCCGTCACACTGAGTTTTGTGGAACACAGTTTCATTCAGTGTGTTGGACCATGAGAAGGCATTCGATGTGACGAAACTCTGGTGTTTCAAGCCACGTTTCACCCTGAAGAAATGTAGGGTAGAACTTGGTGTGAGCGCTAAACACGGAGTGACTATCGGTGTGAAATGCTGTGGGAAAGCATTTGGTGTATAGCTTGTTCCTGGTAGCTAATTAGGTCTTGAACAGAACAATCAGTAAACTTACTTTTTGGAGGACTAACATACCTAAAATGCACTAACTTATATTACTCTTTTTTATAATTTGGATCATCACTGTCAAATTGTAGGCCTATTTTTAAAAAAAAACCAGAATCTTTTCAGTTTGATTGAGGCCTGGATCGATCATTTTTTTGCGTGAAGTGTATTTTAGAATTTTAGTGTATGGGTATTTGCAAAATGTGATTTTGTTTTTTCATATATACATTATTCATAAAGCTCTTTATATATTTGTAGGCCTACACGGTAGAAGATGTATAGCTGTATAGATATAGAGAAATTTAATTTTGTAAACGAAAAAGTTTGTTGATTTCATGAATGAAACAGTAATTTTTGAACAATTTTTGGACACTTCTTAAGTCAAAATCAAGCAAAAACTCATTAAAATTTCAAATTCTAATTCATTCTGAATCATCATTTGACATTAAATAACCAAAAAATATCTTAAGAAGAGATTTTTTTTTATTTTAAACCATCGCCATATTGTTGTTTCTGTATGCTTCTGTAGCAAGGTTTCTAATCAAAATTTGATGGTCAGGTCAAGCTCCTGGTTTGTGAAACACCAAATTCACACCGATATGCGAAACAACTCAGAGTTTTAACAACTGTGTGAATGTATGCAGAGTTTTGAAGGATTAATTTTCTTTCTTTCGTGACTGTGTAAAAATGGCTTTAGACTGTTGTATAGCATTTTACATGATATTAATTCACTTAATGTATGTTTATTGTATGCTGTTGTATGATGTCAGGCATTGTACAACTATGGAAGAGCGTGTATGTTTAAGGTGCAATTCATGATTCTGATATGAAAACAACATCACCTCTTTTCTAGTTTAATGAAAAGAAGAGTTCATCATAAATGTATGCTGAAAATTTCACTTGTTTCCAACCATTTGTTTTAAAGTTACAAGCTTTTCAGCTCTTTAAAAAAAAAAAGGCTACTGTACCGTAATTGGTAGAAAATGACAGAGAAATAAAAGAAAAAAATTCTGGAGATTCATAGTGCGCTATGCCTCCCAGATTTGTAATTCCACTCGGCCTCTGCACACTTTACAGGTGTTCGCTGACCACTGTGGCCCAAGTAAGCTCCAATCCACACCAAGCATCATTTCAGGTTCTGCGGCAACCTCTAAGGGCACTGAACCTTGATCAGCCCACATTTGCACCATCGCTGCCCGGATCAGCTCCCCGAGTTTTGTACGGGTTTCCTCAAGACAATTAGCAGTTAGTTCCTTGTCCAAGGGAATTTCAAGCACACTCAACTTTTGGCACCAGCGGGGTTCGAACTTGAGACCTTCTGCACTGCAAGCGAGCGCCTTACAGATAGAGCTAACTTGACTGGTTGACACATTTTCTCACTTTTCTCAAAAATGCAAGCAAATTTGAATGAATAGTTTGGGGTTTATAATATATACCAATCAAGGATTCTTTTTTGCCAAACAACTAGATTTTGACACAGGTGACCATGAAGATGAAAAGTGGATCATGAATTGCCCTTTAAAGGCATTAGCCATGATCCACTTGGGTATGAAAACTTGTGAAAACTTATTTGAATCAAAGAGAGACCTTAATAGAATCAGAACAAACAATCAAAAATCATATCATTTTTTCTTAAAAGACATTTTTCAACCAAATTCATTGCTTGGTGTTCTGTCAGCAGTGTTTCTATTTTCATAAAGTTTGAGATTCCAAATGTACGCCTGTTGACAAAGAAGTTCAAATTTTAAGAATTCAGTATTTTATTTCTAGAAACACTATCACTGAATATTTCATTCTCCAGAGAATGAAAAATTCAAGCACAAATAAATGTGTTATGGACAAAGATTTAAAATGACCGAGGCCAAAATCACCTCGTGGGTTCTTGAATAAAATAAAATAAATACACTATTGTTTAGAATAATTTACACAACTTTTAATAAAAACACAGTTAATAATTAATAATGAAGTTCTTTATCTATGTTTTAAATCACATCTACATCTACATAGTTACTTAGCAAAGTTGCCGAAGCAATATCACGCTAAGATGACTGGTGGCACCAGTTGAAACACACAGATATCTTAAATACAAAATTACATAAATAATACAGACTTCCGCAGAATGCAGGGAATATGTGGCTGCAGGCGAATTACCGGCAACCCACCCATGATTTGATGCAGTTCTTGAAGCTTTCAGTTGTCACCGAGCTATAGAATGAGGGTGGAAGGGAATTCCATTCAGGGATTGTACGTGAATAGAAGCTGTATTTGTACACATTAGAATTGGCTTTGACTTGTATGAATCTTTTAGGGTGATATTGACGCGTTCGGGTGGTTTGCCTATTTATATAACTTGGAATCAGGATGGAAATTAGTTGATTAGTTGAACATGATTGTAAGCCTGTTTTGCTGCCTTTGTTGTTCCAGCGTTGGCCATTCTAGGTCTCGGAGTAAGTTGGTTACGGTGCCCTCCGCTCTCCTGTAATCCTTGGCCACAAATCGAGCAGCTCTGCGTTGTATTCCTTCTATTTTTTGGATATCTGACACGGTGTGTGGATCCCATACAGCACAGGCAAAGTTGAGATGTGGTCGGACCAGGGCGAAATACAGTTACAAATACAACATGGTATCGGGGGAAGTAGTGAAAATTACTGATCTCGAGGTGTTGGATGCGAATGTCTACTTACCGACGCGAAGCGGAGGGAAGTAGTCACACGCATCCAACACCAAGGGATCAGGAATTTTCAATACTTCTCGAAATAAACCATGTTGTATTTGTTTTACTATACCTCATTAATATTTTACTAAAATTTGATATTAACACATCACAAAATCACCCAAAAATGTCCATCTTCTCGATCACCGTATGAATTACCAACTGAGAAGTGATACATGTATGATTACAGGGGGGGGCGATAGTAGGGGCGCGATAGTTTCTCAATTTTTTCCCTTCGTGGGCTTTATGCGCACTTGGGGGAAGTAGGCATAATGCTGTCATTCGCATCAGCTTTAAGGGGCCTGTTAAGGCCTGTTAAGGCTTTTTTCATTAATGTTTTTTGCTCTGTAACTCAGCAACGGATAATTAGATTCAAATAAAAGTATACATTTCTAGAAGCGGATTTGCATACTGAACATGATGGTCAGGTCATTTTTGGACCAAAATGCATAATTTTGGACCTGGGGTCCAAAAATCATGTTTTGGGCCCCACATTTTACGGGAAAGCTAACTTAATTTTGCTTCGGTAAAAATTTTTACCAATTTAATTTTTAAAATCTAGAAAGCAATATCTGGGATCACTTTTCTCAAATTTTTGATTTTGTTCTTAGTTTTTGAGATATCGCCAAAAATTGGTCCAAGAAATGTCAAAAATCCCACTCCTGACACCATTTTTGGGAAAATATGCCACATTTTGACCTATTTTTGGCAATATTTCAAAAAATAAGATAAAAATCAAAAATTTGAGAAATGCGTTCCTAGATAATGCTTTCTAGATTCTAAAAAGTAAAATGGTTTAAAATTTTACCAAAGCAAAATTTAGATAGCTTTCCCGTAAAATTTTGGGCCAAAAACATGATTTTTTGACCTTTTTTTGACCTTAGGGCAATAATTTTACATTTTGATCCAAAAATAAGCTGACCATCATGTTCAGTATGCAAATCCACTTCTAGAAATGTATACTTTGATTTGGATTTAATTATCCGTCGCTGAGTTACAGCCCATAACCCATTTCTGAAAATGAAGGGTTGACAGGGCCCTTAACTGACCAATTGGATTTTGTGGTTTCCTAATAAATATTTATGAGGTATAGTAATTATGTATAATCGGGTTTTTCTTTGTGGTTATTCGCAAAATGCTACATTTGCGGGCATTGAATGACATTTGCCATTTGTTTGACCATTCAAAGAGTGAGTTGAGATCTTTTTGCAATATTTCTGTGTCATGGTCAGATGTAATCGACCTATATAAAAGACAATCATCAGCAAATAAACGGATTTTAGTATTTGTACTAAGTTTACTGGCAATATCATTGATGTAAATTAAAAACATAAGCTGGCCTAATACCGTTCCCTGTGGGACTCCTGATGTTACTGGAGCAGATCTTGAACATTCTCCGTCTACTACTACTGTTTGTTTTCTAGTGGTTAACCACTTCTGAATCCAGGTTAGGATTGAACCACGTATACCATAGAAATCAAGTTTTCGTAGTAGATGTTGATGGTGAACGGTATCAAATGCTTTTTGAAAATCTAATATTAAAACATCAGTTTGAATTTTATTGTCAAGGTTTCTAGCTATGTCCTCTATGGTGATAATTAAAATTAGATCTAAATCCATGTTGAAATGGAGATAGGACATTGAAATGCTCGAGATGTGACATTATGTGACGAAAGAGGATGTGCTCAAATAATCCACTCGAACATTAAATAATAATATAACAGGTTGTCTTTCACTCTCCAAAGTATCACAAAATCCTGTCTCCATCCAAAAATGACTTACATATCTGAGATACCCCCGGGGAGATACCACTGCGAAATCCGCGCGATCCTAGGATATTTCAATTTATGATCAGTTAGTAATCTGAAGCATAGAGTTTTATAATCACAAGTCCCGAAATCCACTTGGCAAAAAATAATTCCAAAACGTTCCTGATGAACTCCAACAATGATTTATAGTCCAGCAATAACAAAGAAGTTCTGCTTGGCTTAGAAGCTGGATCCAACGCACATAATCCACTCGAACATTAAATAATAATATAACAGGTTGTCTTTCACTCTCCAAAGTATCACAAAATCCAGTCTCCATCCAAAGTATCGCAAACTCCAATCATCTGTATAATACCATTCAACAAAATCAAACTCTTCAAGTAGTTCTCAAGCTGCTCCAACAAAGTCTTAGCTATCCATCTAACTCTGACAAAGTAAATTGCACTTCTGCTCAAAATTCATCCAGCTTGGTTTCATAATTTTTACATTTGCATAAAAATTTCCCCATGGTGTCATGTGCAGTTTTTTTATCACACTGGGAATTTCCCATTGTTCAGAACAATGTAAGTTAAATACAAACACCTTATATGGCAAGTGGAATTCCCAAAGTACCAGTACTTAAACATGATCTGATTAATGATCTAATAATGGAAATTCCCATTATCTGTCATCTGATTGGTTCATGCAAACAATTGCCTATTTTTGCAGAACTGGAAATCACCATAAGATTGCAAAATATCATTCTGTCAGAAAAAATTCCCTTTCTGTGGCAATCAAAAGGTTTCAATAATTAAGTTTCTTAATTTAACGATTAATTAATCAACAAAAACAAATAATTCAGGTTCACATAACAATTGTCTGTTTTACTAAAAATGTTTAAGTTCAACAAGCATAGTTTTGGATATTAGTTAAAAGGTAAAAGTACTTTCTAAAAATGCAATAAAATCAGCAAGTGTTGAAGAAAGTTGAACTTCCCTTTGTTGAACGTGGCCAATGCCTTTTTTTTTAATGCAACAATCACACACACTAGGCCTGATTTGTTTGGCATTCCATGCCCGTAATAGAATTTATTTACATATGTTGCCTGTTCTGCCTGCTTTAGACTGTTGCAAGACAGAGGTCAGGGTTCAGGTCCAGGATCTAATAAAATGAAATCTTTGTCTGTTTGTGACCTTATTGTTATGAATGTTCTAGTGTATTATACGTATTTATCCATTCCTCTATCTGGTTATGTATTAGAAATACAGTAGCATCAGTTCTGGTCTCATATGCTAGTATGTACGTTTTAGCTTTATATTCATGTACCTATATTCAGTTCGTCTTTCTCCCAACTTTAGATATAACTTAGTGTCCATCACTGTCTTAAAAACTATTACAGTATATTCAAGGTTCAAGGTTTATTTTTCCATGAGACATACAAAACAATATCAAAATATCGTTAAAGATATAAGTAAATTTGTATATAAGTTTACAAAAATGAGAGGAGTAGACCAGTAGGCCAACAAGGCTGGCCAGATAATAGTCTACACTTCAGAAGAATAATTTTGTTACAGAAAAAGAAAGCTCATGAACAGTTAACAAGACAACACACACAGGATATTAGATCAATGATCTTCAAAAACACTAGTATAGCATCTGGCAGAAGGAACTCTGTTTACAAAGTGATAGTGAAAGATAAAAACAAAACCCACTACTGTTTTGTCCCGAGTAATGTTCTGTAATTTATTTGAATAATCATGATTTCAATTTGGAGAAATTTCACATGAATAAGCAGGTTTTTGCCTCCCATTGCCATGCCTTTCATGGAATTCTGTTTCAGCACTGTTGAGAATGCCTGGTGATGCTGATGCTGAAAAATATTTACAATTAGAAGAAGACAAATAAGACCTCAGATGAACTTTCAAATGTTTCATTCTTTTCAAAGATTTTGCTGTATTTGTCTATTCAAATGAGCAATATCATTTAAACAAACCAATCAAACCTGCTGTTAGGAAATTGATCTTGTCATCTCTATGAGTCACAGATTTAAAGAAAACTAAGCTTTGAGTAACCAAACTCTTTAACATATTATGCTAATAACAAGTTTCATTAAATCTCAATTATATAAATGATGCTATTAGATTTTTTTTTGGATAAATCTTGGTAGTTACATGATTCTATATCTTTATGGTATACAGATGATTAATGCTACTGGAGCTTCTTATGTGCTATGAAGAAAATATGTGGGATGTCTAAGAATTATGGTCTTGGTATATATTTTAGTTGGTGTTTTAGATATCTTGTCAAAATTTGATTAACACTCTGGCATAACTTGAGAATGTGTAATAAATGCAGTTTTTGTTTAATATAATCATAAACTTTTCCTATTTGAACAAAAATCATCAAGAGCCTGCGGCAAATCAGAATTATTAACTTCTCTCTGTGATTGCAAGCAAATTAATGATTGGATTAAACATGTGGTATGAACATTATGCTATGTAAGCCTGCAGAAACATGATCATATTACTTAGGAATTCTCCACTACTGTTTACCAGCAGAGTAAATGAATGCGAGACTGATTTGGGTTAGATGTACTAGTTGCGAGGGATGACCACCGGTTTTCCTTTGAGAAAACACATTTGCACAGAGTGATTCACAGATAATGCGAGACATCTTTATGGCTTTACCCAACCAATTAGGAAAATGGTAGTAATTAACCCAACATGTGTGTGCAACTCAATGCAATAAGTACAGGTTGCTATAAAATGTTGTGATTTGTGCGCAAACTAACGAAGCATCAGAGCTTGACATTTGAACAAATGTTTTAGTACTTAAGCATAAGAAGGCCCAGAGAAAGCTTTGACCTGATGCTAGTAAGCTTACTTGCCTGTACAATTTGGATTTCACACAGGTGCTCTCATGTTGAGTTGTGCATCAATATTTTGCCTCAGAGAATGTCAAAGCAATATAATTTTTTATAAGTATAAGTTGACATACCTGTTTGTTGTAAAAGAGGAAAAACCTGTACATTACATCGGAGCTCTGTGTCTGAATGGGACGTTATTTTATTATAAGTTGGATATCCGGAAACATACCATATATGCTTGGGATGGCAACCTGTTATACAGTGGAAAGAAAGGAACTGTCACCAGCGACGGTAACCTTTGGATAATCAAACGATGTCAAGCGAAGATGACTGGAATGATTTTAGAGGTACAACTTAATTACATGTTTGCTTCATACAAAGGGCACATGTTGGCTTTGTATGCATGTGTATGCATTTGTTATATGTATGTATGATATAGGTGTTTTTAACATTTGAAAGTACTGTGATTATTTAAAAAGCAGGATGTAATGACACATGATAACCTTTATGGATTGGTACCATGGGCAATTAATATAATTTTTTGTCAAGCAAAGCAGGGATCCTGCAATAGTATTTCTCTAGTGTAATAGGTGTTAAACTTGTTGATGGAACTGCACCAAGACAATCTTGCCCTGTCTAAATGCTTGCACATGTTTTACCATATTTTGTTTGTAGAAATGTATGTTAAAACTGGTAGCCAACTAGATTTTATGAAAGTGGAACTGGACCAACATTTTGGACCACCTTAATTTGTGATAGTGATGTGACTATTAAATTTGAACCTCAGATGTATTTGCCAGATAAAAGATTAAACAAAGCCCCTAGAAATAATTTGAAACATATTAAAAGAGAAACAGTTTCATTAAAAAAAATTGTTTGCCCACAGGTGTATTTTTAATATTTCTCCAATATTCCTCAAAATCATGAAAAACTGCTGGTACGTTAGATTTCTATAAACATGTTCTATCGAGTCATGTCAAAATGTGTAGTAAAAGAAGTAGTGGGAAGAATCTAGGCCGGTCCCTTTAAAGATTTGCACCCATTTCTCATTTGCACCCATTTCTCCTAGCTATGTCTATTATATATGTAAGTAAGACAAATATTACATGCTTCTGAGTGTTATTGTATACAAATATTGCCTGGGAGTGCAATAGTACAAAATATATCATGAGGTCAAATTTGGATCAGTCCAAATTTGACCGAATGATATATTTTGTACCATTGCATTTGCATAGGCATTCAATATTTGTTTTTATATCATGATATCACACTGGTTTGTTTCATGCCGTGCAATGGAACAAACTAGTGCACAGCTAAAATCACTGTAATCATGATATAATTACAAACTATTAGAACAAGCTATTGCAAGGCTCAAATCACTGTAATCATGATATAATTACAAACTATATTGCACGGCTCAAATCACTGTAATCATGATGTAATAAAAATATATAATGAGGTTTAAACTGTTGACCTTTCTATTTCATTAGGCTTAGCCGAAGGACAGGAAAAGTTTGGCTGAATTACATTTTTTATTATCATGTGGAAATCATGTAGAAAAAAAGCCAGGTGATATTTTGTTTTATTATGATTTCAACTGTTTTTCTATCTTTCCATGTAATAGTAAAAACAATTACATAGCTCAAATCATTCTGATCATGATATTTCAATGGTAATTCAGCATAAAATGAAAACTATGTTCCTTTTGTACCTTTGACAATATCTTGACCTCTTATGCTAAGATGAAAACATCTTTACACATGCTTTGGCACACTATTTGACTATTAAATGCACACAACAGACTCTTCTCTTTGATACAGATAACGTCTCAAATTTCATAATTTTGTGAATCACCTTGTTTCCGTGTCGGCTTTAGAGGCATTTATATTTCAATATGCATCTCATCAGTTTAATCAAATCAAAATACATTTGAGGTTTTTTTAGTGCACACACAACACATGTAGTATAAATAATGATGACCATGTGTCAAAATTGTCACATTTCAAGGTCATTTTATATTTAATTTCCCTTTGAACTTTTTGCTATATGTAGAGTCAGCCTCTACAGCAGTGTATCAATTTTAAATATATTAATCTGCTGTATCAAAAAACAAAAACTTACAATAATCATATATGAAATTCAGACCATTGATGTTTGTACTTATATTGCCACCCTAGTAGATAATAATCTTGTGTTTACTTTGAGAACATAAAACATAAAGAGCTTGAGAGGGGGATGTTTCCATTTCTTAAATTCAGTTAAAGATAATTAAAGCTTTTCAACACATTTTATATAGCTATATATTTGAAAGAAAAATGATTCAACTAAATTCAAGGGGGTGGGACAGGGACAATTGCACCCCCCCCCCCCATGAAGAGCTTGAAAAAAATTAAAAGATAGAAAAGAAGAAAGAGAAGGAGAAAAGGAGAAGATAAAAATTCTAAAAATCTTTTAAAAATTACTTTGTATCAATTTTTTGTTTATAAATTGAAAATGATGTTCACAGTCATGTAAAAGTATTATGACAGGAAGACAAATACCAAATGTTTTTTTGTTGGGTTAAGTTTAAAAATGGAATGTCCTTACTTGTTGTAATGGTAAATTCCAACAGTTACTGTCTTTCCAGCCACATTTTACTTTACTGATATTTATAAAACCATCTTTGACCTGACAACTCACTCTTTACCATATATATATATGTGTTTAAAACTTGATCCGATTTTTTTCATAAGGACCCACACCACCAAATACATCACCTAATTATTCTTATACAAAACAACTTCCCCCAGGGGGGCCACTCATCTTGGACTATGGGGTACCATTCGTGAACAAAAATTCACATAAAAAGGGTTGTTTTTTCTGACTAGACACGTTACGTATGTATCGTGAAAAGGGTCTAAAAACATCCAAAAATCAAGGAAAAGGGTGTGTTTTTTAAACATAAAAATACGTATTTAGGGTTCATTAAATTATCATCAAAAATCCGAAAAATAATAGTAAGAATTTCTTGTTCAAAATGTTTTTTGATCACTGAAAAATTGAGTGACAATTTAGCCCAGCGCTCACAAAAAGATGAATCTTGCATTCATATCAGCGCTTCAATACTGCCATATAGGCCTACACTTACAGCAGGCTGGTGTACAGAAAATAATTTTGGTTGAAATTTTGAGGACATTTGTTGGTATATTCAACTATTTCCGCAACACTGATGATACAAATATTTACTATGGATACTTATCGGGAAATCTAAAAGCCATTTCAGCAAATTGTGTTCATGAAATCGTCAGGTAGTGAGAGGATCAAAATTCTGCAACCATGTTTCCATGCTACATAAAAAATGCTAGTATCAATATTTTGCTCCGGTATCAACATTTCTAATCCTTTTAATTTGATATCTGATCACAAAGGTGGCACACATTCATGGATAGGGAGTTTTTTACTTTTCTTTTGTACTTTATTTATTTATGGGGGGTGATTGTCCATTAGCCATACAGGAATGTCTTTTGAAATTATGTTTAAGATGCAAGTTTTTTTTCCCTTTATGAACTCTTCGCACAATTTTTCTGGGGATGTACCATACGTATCCTTATGGCAGCCTTCAGCCCCCTGTATACGGCACTAATGAGATTGTAGATCATTTGAAACGGTTTACTTGTAGTGAAGAACGGATTACAAAATTTGTTTCGGTACCTTGTTTACGGTTGGGAAACAACAATTACTTATTTAGGGTAGCAAATCATTCAATTTTTCTGTGCTTAGGATGTATTTTAGGTCTGGCACAAATACTTAGGGTGCTTTTTGAAAACCCATGTTTGCGGATGATACCCCCTTGTAAATGGTTAGTGGCCCCTCTGGGCCAAATCATGGCTGATATCTTTGCTATAAAGCGACTGTCGCTTAAAATTTTTGGTTCCATTTTTATTTAGGGGAGCTCACAAAGTAAAAAAATATATATGGTAGCTGTGTTATTTTTTTTGGTAGGTCGCCGCGAACATAGGATATGCTCAAATTCTATTTTCTGCAACTCGCTACAAAATTTCTTTAGACACTAAAAATCTGCTCACAATTTCACAAAAACATCCAAATTTGGGTATTCTTCACCCATTCTGACTACATTTGTACCACAGTACATAATTAAAAGAGAATTTTACCAAAAAAGCATATACTTAGCCATTTTTGAAGCTTTTACTTTAAGAGTGCTATACAACACATGCTCCCACACTTCCCAGTACACAAAAAAGCTTTTATTTAATGGTGTGTCTAGGTTTACCTCACAGAGACACCAGACAATAAAGATGTTATTTAATATTGATGCCAGTAATCATGACAGGTGCTTTGCTAATGATGTCAATTTGAATTTAAGCCATCAGTAATACCCATTACACTATAATTACTACTACATTGTCTTTTGAAGATACCATGGGGGTTACTTAACGTTAAAGTGTTGTAAGATTTGTGATTCAAATGAGGTCAATCCGACAGTGATTTCTAACAGTGTTTTGTGAATCAAGTGCCACACTTCACATTTTAGTGCAAAATCTAAGCAGAATTAGCTTATGAAAATTAATGTCCAGTGTACCATTGTAATGTTAATATGATGCAAGAAAGAGTGAGCAACGGGTTAATGGTATTGAATGCAATAAAATGAAACTCTTTTTTTTTTTCAAGTTTTAATAAAACACTAGATTTCATGTGAAATAATCATAATTCAGAGATTTAATGTGAGTATATTTATGTCAACAAGTAAAATGTACTATAAGGCTCATTCTCCGATAAAGTGTGCAACTTTGCCGTTTTGGTGTCGCTCATTTTTATGTTACTTGTTTAAGGTTGTTAAGCCTAATACGAATAATTTGAGTGGTCTAGTTAATACATTAGAGTCACATTAGTAACATGTGTGAAGCTAAACATTTTAGCATGCCAGGAAAGTAAATAACGATTAATCTGAAAATGCAAAATCGTTACCTTTCCTCATGTCGCCAGCCATACTTTTTATGTTTTAAGTTCCTAAAAGTTCGGGCATATCAAACGCAATGCACGCTATTTAACAGCCCGTAATAGGTATTGATAATGACATATAAAGTTTAATATATTAAGTATTTGATATGGCATAAGAGCTTTTTAAACAATGTCGCCAATATTGCAAACAAATACGAAGTAGATTCTAAAATCGATAACAAAGTGTGAAAATGAATTTGTTGATGGATGATTCCGCATTAGGTTTATCAAGTAAACTTCAGTGTTGAATAACATATATGTTATATAGAATTATATATTTACAGTAATGATTTACAAGGATATTAATATCAAAAAAACCCTATGTGACTGTCACGTCGAGACAGATACGAAACGCACATTTTGCTGCCTTCTCGCAAAATGCGGTACACTATGAGCGAAATACTACACCACAGTGTAGTATGTGTAGAGCTCCTAATTTAGTGTAAAGATCAAGTTTGTAAGAAAACTAATTTTCTCAATAATGAATATTAAAAAAAAGATTCAAGCAGATACAAAACGACAGATACGAAATTTAGGAATAGGGAATACAATGGTTACAAAATCAAGTATTTTTAAAACATCTCCCATGCACTTTTTCTTCTTCAGAAACCATAAGAGTTTATGATTTTGCATGTTTTTCATGAGTTATTAGTAGTCGAAATTTCAACATTTCTCTAACCAAAGTTGCACGGTTTATTGGTTTATTGGAGAATGAGCCATAAACGTAAATTTTTTCAATCTATTATCATTTCTGTTACAGCATTCACAGAACAATCAAACATGGTCCTGTTAACCTATACATTTCATATCTCCAGTGCATTCATTATATTGTAGCCTCCAGATAGTTTTGTATTGGTAGAGATACACTTCTGTTTGTCAGTAAATGAATGAGTGGCGATGTCAGTGTCTGCAGGTATGCTATGACATTTTGTGGGAGGAGCATGGTTCTCTATTTTAGACGATTGTGTTACATTAAGTCCTAATGTCTTATGTTTACATTTATATTGGTACTTCAAAATTCAACACATTTTGTACTACAAATTGTGTCTCAAATTTCCTGTTTAATTTAGATCTGTTGAGATTAAGTCATTGGCTCTCAATCAATATGAAATTGCCTATTAAGACAAATAAAGTTACTCTCTTAAAACTCTTTCTTTGAGTGACTTTTTATGAAAAGTTCGTTTTCACTCAAATTTTTTTTCACTTTTAGAAGAGTCAAATTTTCACTCTTGCAGAATAAAATTCTTCAATCAGTATTATATCATATTATCAGTTCTGTAATGGCATTCACAGAACATGGCCCTGTTAACTTATACATGTCATATCTCCAATGCATACATGATATTGTAGCCTCCAGATTGGTTTTTTATTGGTAGAGATGCACTCTGTTTGTCAGTAAATGAATAGGTGGAAATGTCAGTGTCTGCAGGTATACTGTGGCATTTTGTGGGAGGAGCATGGTTCTCTATTTTAGACGATTGTGTTACATTAAGTCCTAATGTCTTATGTTAACATTTATATCGGTACTTCAAAATTCAATACATTTTGTACTACATATTGTGTCTCAAATTTCCTGTTTAACTTAGATCTGTTGAGATTAAGTCATTGGCTCTCAATCAATATAAAATTGCCTATTTTGACAAATAAAGTTACTCTCTTAAAACTCTTTCTATAAGTGATTTTGTGTGTGAAAAGTTCAGTTTCACTTATATAAGAGTCCAATTTTCAATTAAAAGTTCTTCAATCAGTATTATATCATATTATCAGTTCTGTTATGGCATTCACAGAACATGGCCCTGTTAACCTATACATGTCATATCTCCAGTGCATACATGATATTGTAGCCTCCAGATAGCTTTGTATTGGTAGAGATGCACTTCTGTTTATCAGTAAATGAATAGGTGGCGATGTCAGTGTCTGCAGGTATGCTATGACATTTTGTGGGATCACCATTTTAGATGGTGATATTACAGCAAGTCCTAATTCCAATGGTAACATTTTATATGTGACAATCCATCACAAACCTCCAGTAAAGTCAGCATTTTTTCATTTTGAGATACAAGGCAAAATACATGT
Organism: Ophiothrix spiculata; assembly: GCA_000969725.1. Classification (NCBI taxonomy): domain Eukaryota; kingdom Metazoa; phylum Echinodermata; class Ophiuroidea; order Amphilepidida; family Ophiotrichidae; genus Ophiothrix; species Ophiothrix spiculata. The sequence goes on from JXSR01S016192.1 coordinate 53,019, forward strand.
AAAATATGCATTCTGACAAAATTGAGAATTTAAAATGTTAATGTTTTTCTTAAACTATTTGCAAAATATCAGCTATTTTGAACTATTTAAAAAAAGTAACATATTCTAACTTGCCATGCTTTGAAGATACTACTTCTGGCTGTCATAAAAACTTGAAACAAGTATCTTTTTGATATAGAAAATATGTTATGTATGAATATGAAATAGAACAACATTTTAGAACAATATTTTTGTGAGTACTTCCAAAGGCCGAAGTAGCTGATAAGTTTATTTCAAAATTTGTATATCAAATTAATGCAGTTTGATAATTGTTTATGATTATATATAATTGTGACTTGAGAAACATGGAAGTTGAAATTGAAATTACCAGGTGTCCCCAAAAATGGTTACATGTAGAAAAATGATCGTTTGCCAAAAGTATAGCAGTTGCAAAATTTTAATATCTCAGCGTTTTTATTTTTTGAATTATCAACCTATATCAGAAACGTATTTTTTCAAAATTCAACCAAAGCGGAAGAATGTTCGTTTGGTGTAATTTCAACCCTCATTCAACCACATGTGAACTTAAAATTGACAGCCCAAACTTAACCAAACTTAGATTGTTGTATACCATAGTATAGGATAGGCTTTTTTCTCCCCATTAATACCAAAATCATGAGAATTCGACAAAGTGTAACGTAATTATGATGTCATAAATTACTTCAGGTCTGAAAATTATGTCAAAATCTGATTTTGGGAAAAATTGGCCACCGATTCAAAATTTAGCTATTTCTGTTTTTTCTAAATGTCTATCGGACTTTTACTACTAAATAAAGAAAGTTATAATTTAAAACATGCCCTGTAAGTTTAAGATTATTTTTTAAGATTTACACAAGTTTGCAGTTTAAACAGTTGAAGAAGTTTTGTTACCCGTGAAAAAACAGTCAAAGAAGTTATGTTACCCGTGAAAATTTGAGTGTGCTTTATGCGTTAAGAGGGGATCGTGGCCGAGCGGTTAGAACACGGGTCTCGTAATACAGAGATTGTGGGTTCGAGCCCTGGTCCGGGCGGTTTTTGTCTCCTTGTTTCCTTGGGCAAGAAACTTTATACTTGCTCCGTGGTCGGACAGTCACGAAGGCCGTGGGTCCCCTGTGCGAATGCTCCTTCATGGGGCGCTGCATATAGTGTATACCTGGTGAGTCTATTCATCAACTTTCGCGTCACAACTTCATTTACAGGTTCAATATAAACAACCCATTCTGGAATGCATGGAATGCAGGTATCCCTAATTTCATAATAGATATACTGAAAGAGAATTCAATTATTATTCATTAAAAATTGTATCAAATTTGGTTTAATATAAAGTCTGATCATGATCATTTAGAAAAAATGCACATTAAAATATCACAAAACGTGTATGCTTATTATTTTGTTTAATTTTGAACAAATGCGTTTCTGACATAGGTATCTACCTTTGTTAATAACTCAAAAACTAATAACGTTGCGATATCAACATTTTATGACTGTCTAGAAATGGGTTGTAATATAATTTGTGCGAAGTTTCGTTTCTGTAACTACTATAGTTTTAGCAGACGGTCATTTTTCTACATGTAACCATTTTTTGGGACACCTGATACTTCCAAAGGTTTTTACTACATATTGGGTCTCATATTTTAGTTTGTTCTAGATCACTTACATGATAAAATAAAAAAACC
>JXSR01S016194.1:461-17059 GCA_000969725.1 Ophiothrix spiculata
AATAAGACGCAGAAATTATTTTTTTTCCATCTGGATTTAATGTGGAAGTGCAACTGGAATTGGCAAGAAAAACATTTCTTCCATAGGGGGGGGGGTGTGTGTACTTCAAATGGAATAGCCCATTCTCTCAAGAGATGTTTTAACCTGTATACCAGAGAAACTGAAACGGAAGGCTGAATTACATATTTGAAAATATTTTTTTTCTTTTCAAACACGTTCATCTGCAGGAGAAAAATGTACATTTTTCCTTGACGTTATTCAAAACTTTTTCGTTAGTAAATTCAGTAAAATTTTATACTTAAAGCAGAATATTGAAATCTTTATCGTGACATTGGATAATTGAAGAAAAATCTACACGCTACACCACACCAGCGAACTGACTATGCGATAAAAGCGTATTTAAAAATATATTCATGCGTATTTAAAGTAATTGTTTACACATGTGCAACGATGTAAATTTCGATGTTGCAACGTGCTGATTTTCTTTGTCAGGACTGCGGCAATTGAACCCTTACATCAATTTTGTTTTAGCACATTTTAACGCAAGATTTTAACATGACTTCAAGATAAATGTTTTAATTTTGCTATAAACGTAAAGTTTTATATTTTACATTGAATTAATATTTTTAGAGAAACCACCAGCCGATTTTGAAGGTATATGGCGAGAAATAACTTTACAGAAAAATTACACGAATCACACATAATTCTAATTGCATTATATTTGCACAGTATTTATACATAAATGTGCAACATTGTTTTGTCTGCCGTGTCTATATTTTCGATTGTATAGGGTTTAAAAAATATTTTTAGACTAATTAATATTCATGTTAAACATCAAGTTCAAGGTCAATTCAAAATTTCAATGTATAATTTCTTATAAAGGAAAGGCAAATCTTGCCCCTCACGACACACTGTCAAGATGATCTGGTATCATATTACGTATGCATTTCCATGTTCTACATTTTCTAATATATATGACTGGCACAATCATAGATAGAATAGATGACACTGAAGCAATAAATTTATAAGATATGGAGATGCTCTCAAAATGATTTAATATGTAATAGAAGACTGAATTATTTATTTGAAAAAAAAATTCTTTTCAAACACGGTTAGCTGTACGAGAAAACGCACAATTTTCTTTTTCGTTACAGTAAATTCAGTAAAGCTTGAGAGGAGAATATTGACATCTTATAATATGGGAAAATCATTTATAACCGTGTATGAAGAATGAGAAAAAATAATGATTATAAATCTCTCGGTTATTTCTCTGCCTAGTTTTGATCCCAAAGGGTGTTTGTTTTGTATTTCGGAGAAGCGACCTTTTGAAGAAAAACCTGTCGTAGAAAACCGGTGTAGCAGGAATGTAAGTCCCCGTTCTAATTGTCCGGGTTGTACAGTAAAGTATAGGCTAACAACTCTCACGCAACATTGGCTTCACTCTTTATTCCGTTATGGTCTATGGAAGGCGGACTACCATTTCAGGGGGACTACGATTACTTTCACACCGGACTCCTGGTTATGGGAGCTACTCAGTCTTATTACACCGGAATTCATGGATGAATTATACGAGCAACTTCTTGACCCTAAAACAACAATGATGTTTAATCTAATAGTTCTAATTCTATTGGTCTCTCCCCAAAACTGTTAAATATGTAGAATGATTACTCTTGTGCCATGAAAAGACATCTGCCGTTACCTGGGATCAAATCTGTAAGTGATGAATGTATACATCAGATCCTGTTATCGCGATTTGATTACAGTTAATACGGAAAGGGGATTGTGTTTGTAAGCTAAATACCACTAATACTGTGTCGTTTGATTCTTTTTAAACTTGTTGGATTTAAATGGATTTGACACACAAACACTAGACGGTAAATCATAGCCACCAGGTTTGCAGCATGAATAATGAATGTCGTTTCACAAGATGACACTCACTCCTTTATGTAAGGTTGTAGTACACTGAAAACCTAAACTGATCAGTGTGACTAGCTTTAAGCTAGTCCAGACGGTACACATCTAGACTAGCTTTAAGTTAGTCTGTATTGCTGGACTAACAAGGATGATTAACTTAGCCTAGTCCAGCATGCTGGACTAGTCTCATTTTACTTGCTTGACTAGTTTTAAGTTAGTCTGTTGACCAGCTTAACGTTAGTCCAGCAAGCTGGACTAGTTTAGGCTAGTCGCTTGACTAGTTACTGACTAGTTTTAAGTTAGTCCAGACGGTACACATCTTGACAAACTTAACGTTAGTCAAGCAGACTTGACTAACGATACGTTAGTCAAGCGGGACTAGGAAACGTTAGTCAGGCAAGCTAGTCGAGCACGCCAGTGCACATGCATGCACGATAACAAGCTTTTAAGCTTAATCCACGATGTATATATAGCTAATTCGTCAATAATGTTGAGAGAGGTTTAAGAGTGACATATGACCAAAATAGTCCGTGAGCTGCGTATAATCAAATGTTATGATTCACGATACATCAGTATATAATGGTGATATTTATGAGGTCAAACAACGGCACGATGAATTACATGTCTGTGCTTTCATTTTTGTTTCCGGGTTGTGCTGACACAATCTTCACCTGGCTAAAATTTCAGAGGAAAAGTCGACCGAGAACATGGGGGGGGGGGGGGCATTTCTCCTTGTGCACTAACGGAATTCTAAAACACCTTATGCACTAGAATCCCATTTACATATTGTATGCAAGATATTTTTTATAATCAGGCAACACAAAAAACAAAACAAAAGACAAAATAAAGTCCAAGAAAGAAAATTAAGCAACTAATAACTAACAAACATGTAGTTTTCCTTGACCAAAGTAGCAACAGAATTATCAAACATTGGAGGATAATTCAGTGTGCGGTTCATGCCGTACGTCATCTGAAATTATCAAGTTGTTTTTTAAAAGACAACGTGGTAATATCTTCATCTTTTAAATTTACTTTAGCGATAGATTATAGGCGTAGACTTAGCTTAACAAGCCTTTTTCTGTATGTGATATCTAAAGCTCGATAGGAACAACGCAACAGAAATTAAATCACCGCCATGAGCATAGACATAAATAAAACATCTGTACCTGCCCCATATGTTGTATAATCTTACAGCGTTTAGTCTGAAACTAGAATATTTTAACAGGTTTTTTGATTAGGTAAAGCTATCGTGTATCTTTTATATTGGTTTTTGCTGAGGTGATTTAGCCTCTATTTAAAAAAAAAATGTTCAAACGACAAAATGGGGATTTTATTGGCAAAAAGTCTTCGCGTAACATCAATAACGAGACTTCTTATAGAATAGAAAAATTACTATCAAAAACGTTAATATCATGAAGAATTTCATAAATTACTTTCCATAGAAAGTTACCATAATTGTGATGGCTCACCCGGAAAGGGGGAACTTTGCAGATGATATCAATTTTGATTTTATCAATTCATCTGTTACAGCATTTTCTAAGCTTTAAAATGAAACCTTACTTGTTGAAATTAATCGAGGTGATAAATTTTTACAACAGAAAATCTGCTGGATATTCTTATTATAATTATTTTTTTTTTGCTGCCTATTTTCACCGGTTTCTTGAAAAATTGTTCTGTCGCAAAGTTTCCCTTTTCGGGTCGAGTCATTAAAGGGAATTGATTCTTTGTAATAACACTGATTTTTGATTACTTCTCTTTGTTTAATTGTTTGGAAGTCCATTTGTTTTTCTGCAATTACAGAAAATCCATCTTTAGTTTGACGACAATTCCACCAACAAATTGAGAATGTTATAGAAATCACCATCATTTAAATTGAATAAAGTGTAACAGTAATACTAAAAAGGTAAACTCTGCCACTTTGATTTAGGAAAAGGATAAATCACATAATAGGACTTTAAAAAGTTTCAAATGTGATTATATACACCAACGATTGACATGGTTAAATACTGCTATTTTGAATCTATGTCGATTGGATACTTCAACATCTTAAAACGTTTCAAGAACAAAATTTACCAAACTCTCCTACCCTTATTTTACGGACGTAAGCTTTCTGACTGAAATAATGACTAAAATGAATAAGACGACTACATGTAGAGCAAACTGATCATCACTTGACATCTTGAGCACCAAGGCGAAGAGACATTCCATATCAAAAGAATGTAGCATCGGATTACAGTCGAAATGTCTTATATGAAATTCGATGCTTTACATATTTCTTACTGATATGTTGAATGATCAGATGATGTTGGCTGCCTCAAATGTTAATTGTAATGTTTTCTCAATAATGTTTTGTTTCTTCTTTGAGAATTGTGCCTCAAAAATTGCAATACTTACAGATCACCTCGTGGATTTATTCATCAAGGACATACTTTGGACTGCACATTTATGATATTTTCTAAAACATTGCATCCGAATTCAAGCAACGGAGTTCAGCCATAGCAATTCAGTTGGAAAATATTCATGATATTCATGATATTTATTAAAAGCTGTGGGAAATTTTAACATTACTCTAAATTCAAATTTGTTATCTTAATGCAAAAACACGTTTGCACTTTTTAATGTTTTCCATCCTCAACCTTAATAAAAACCTTCATCAAACTTATCAAGTGAATCATTCTATTCCAATACATGTATTTCGATGCATGATCAGGCCAAACTTGTTTCGATATTACTTTTTCTCTAAATGGAAAGCTTGGAAGACAAAATATTAACATGTAGGTAGTGTCATTTTCATTGTTTAATTATTTTGAAAAATTATGGAATAAAATCGTTCCAATACCATTTTCCTCAGTATTTCAAGCATTTAATTTCATATGTATTTTGAATGGAGAGCCATATATGATTTTTTAAAGATATGACAAGCAAAAACCATTTATAAACAGATTTTGCTGTATGGCTATGATACATTTTTGCTGTTTAAAAAAAAATCATTTTGGGTTACGTTTTCTGGGCTTCTCAAAAGAAATCCCAGAAACCGTAAGCCAAAATAAATGACGCCTAATGGTTCATGTTATATTTACAATAAAAGGTAAAACATAAAATAACAACAAAAACCATTACGATAAGTTTCTATATGATATTTAGAAATGATACTTTTTCAATACATGCAATTTTGTTACAGAAAAAATGTCTGAAGTCTGTAACATAACGTATTCCAAAAAGTGTAAAATATAAATTTGCAAAATAAATACATGTAACTAATGGTGTAATTCCGTTATGTTTAGTTTTCCTTTAGACAAAATTGATAATGGTTTGCTAAATAGGTGGTGTCAAGCTTACAAAATTGTCCAGTTCCCCGCTGCGTCACTCCTATGGTTATTAACCCTTTCAGTCCTGAATTGTCATATATGGGTATACAGCCCATACTGAATTAATCTACACTCAATACAAATTTGAACGCCTGAGCGTTCTCTCGTATGCTCCTAAGGAAACGCTGAGGCGTTCTATCGGATCGAAAGGGTTAATATGGATTGCTACCATGCCCTGTCCTCTGTCTGGTATATCTCAACGCTAATCTTTGAATAAATACAACAGAAACTCACTGCCATAAGGCCAGTCATAAATGATGCATTTGTGTTGCCTCAGATCTTAGATCGCGTTGTTAATGTTACATCATGTCTTATCTGTGTTGTATGTGGGCATTATTCAACGGTAAGATACATAGGAAAATTTAGAGAAACTGATTAAAAAGATCAGTTTGTGTAATGTGATCACTTAATTCATGTCAAACATTGCTTGAAAAGATTTGATGTAAACACAATTAATACCAGAGAGGTTTTGTTATATGAAAAAATACATATTGTTGCATAAGACATCTCACTTTCTTTTAAATGAAACAAAAGCTTACGAGTTTTTAAAAGAAAAAATGATTTAATTGTGCTGCCTTACCGTTGTTATGTTATGTTTTGTTATGTTTAGCTTTGTTATGTTATGCGATGCTATGTATAGTTTTGTTATAAAAAATATGAAATATAAAATATAAAGAAAACTGCAAATAAACAGTCAGGAGAACAATTCCTTGTCGAAACATGTAAGGCACGGTTCCCAATTCATGACGAAATATCTTCCGACATACGAAAGTGCTTGACGCAAGAGCCATGACGAAATGCATTTTGAGTCATGACACAAAAATATTAGGAGAAACGCATAACTACTTTTTTTGAAGTAGTGTTTATAATGACAGAGGTCCTTGAGCAATTTTTCAGCATCATTCAGTACATTTTACTACATCTGTCTTAGAATCATGACTCAATATTTTTCTGCATCATGATGCAAGACAATTGCGTCAAACCCTTTCGTATGACTCAAAATCTTTCGTCATGAATTGGGAACCATGCCTAACCATTAGGTAGATTTAACAAATATTATTGACATCAAAAGAACAGAAGGCAGTCAACCAACAAACAAAGTATCCAAACTGGAGTATTGAACTTTGTCTCTAGAACATCTCATATCATGATCACGATGATGCAATGTGTATGCTTGAGCGAAAAAGTCACATCATTCACAGATGCGTAAAGAACTTTGATCTTTTGCCTTAATTTACTGTCCGTTGAGTGTGCTTCCTGTTAGGCGGGGGAGAGTGAAAGAAAAAAAAACATTGGAGATTTCAGAGAGCCAGCCACAGAACTTTTTATGTTTCATTACCCGTCTTCCCCTAGCTCTGAGGAGCTTGATTTTAATTTCAAAATATGTTTGGTTTGAGAAATACCAGGTTTAGGCCCAAAAATACTAGGTCTACATTGAATGACATTTTAAAATGATAACAGTTGGTCTTCAGACAATTCTATACAAAGCAGCTGTTCTATACATAGTTCTATCCTCCCCCGAGTTCTACCCTCCCGGAGTAAAAAATCAAGAATTTGGTCAAAAATCCTAGGGTAAATTCCAGTACAGTATTTAGAAGAGCCAGATACTAATGGTATAGAAAGGGTAGTATTACAAATCTTTTCAGTCTATTTTCAGCTCTGAACTAGAGCTAGTCTTCCCCCTTCTTCCAATGGACTCATGTAACAAAAATAATCTTGTTGGCGATAGTCTCACCAGTTATATATTGTACGTAGTGTATCTTACATTGGTCTCTAAATAACTGTGATCTCTGAAGATTACATTTTGAAAATAATGACAACTTAAAATAACCTTTAAAATGTTTATCCTATTTTTTATTTTGTTACTTGCTCAATATTGTTTCAAGCATTAGGAATGAAACCGGCTTCTATTAAATTATGCAAACAATACTTAATGTATTTATCCTAATATCTTGTGCAGATATGAAATTTCAATATCAGAATCAAATCATTCGAATATTTAATAAAGCTTAATCTTTAAATATTTGTACAATGTAATTGAGAATTTCAGATAAATCAAAAAAAAAAAAAAAAATCAGTACATCATCAGTTATTAAAAATTAATTACATACAATGATAAAATAGTAGCAAATAAGATTTTAACTTTTGACGATTGACTTTATTATTATTTCTATATTCAGTACGACAAAACTGATGTTGTTGCATGAAAATTAATCCTAAACATATTTTTCGTATTATGTTTGTACTTAAACCTTGTTATACGGAGCGATTTTCACAAACTCATTATACGGAGGAGGGGGTTGTTGTTGCAACCCCCTCAACTGTTTTATAGCGAGTCCCCCGAACCCCGTAGGTGGTACCAATTGATAGGTATAAGACCTCTCTACCAATTGATACCAAATTCAAGGTATTCCGTTAATGTATGACGTCATAATTATCAAAATATGAAAAATCTGCATTTGTATGGAAAATATAGGCAAAAATCAAAATTGTCTAAAAAATCGTAGAATAATCCGATTTTCATGCGTTTTTTTTTTGCTAAATATTGTAGACTGATGTACAAAAGAACATAGCCTTATTTTCCAAGGTCTGATGATCAATCATGATACCTAGAAAGAATGAGGTAGAGATACACGGGACGTCCATTCCGAGAAAACAGTCATTGATTAAAAAACATGCCGTATCTTATTTCTCATGGTTGGTTTACAGTGTGACGACTTGTGGTCGACGGAAGGTAACGGACTTGAAAATCAAATCAAGATTTGCTGACGGATGGTGACGACCTTCAGCGACACATCAGCGACGAGTGATGGTTAGTAACGACCTTGGCTGACGTAAAGGAACGACGGCTGACGACGGATCACGGATGGTTTCCGGTGGCCAACATCTAATTTGTGAAAGTAGTTGTGTAGCAAATCTAAAGCGTTTTTTGAAAAATATATTTTTATTCCCTGAGTACTACAATAAAGATAAACATTGGTGTAAAAAACTCAATTTAGGAAAAATAGAACTAGAAGTATTTTAGAATAGAGTTCTTCATTTAAGTAAAACCAATCTCGTCGTCTCCAAATAATTCAAGTGCTCAAACTGCCACAACTGTGACATTGTATCGCTTCATTTTGTTATTTAAGATTAACACTTAGGTGCACAAGGGGTCCATATAGACCCTGGATTTTGTTTTTCACGCGAAGCGCGAAAACGCAACATAACCCAATAAAGCTGTATTATGTGATTGGTAAGGTAGGGGTTGCGCATAAATTCAAATCGGATGCGTCGTTTTTGAGATAGGCCTAATTAGCATAAACTGGTAAAATTATTGCGCTGTTCAAATTTTATTTTATCCCTAAAACCAAAACGTAACATTTTTTTTTAATTTTTATTTCAGCAATGTATTTGTAATTATAATCAGCTATTATGAGGCAAAGTTCATTGAAAAATTTCCTTTAGGGAAGCAGGTTTCCAATTTTTGGCGGGATATTTTTCGGAAAAGATGACAATTTGAAACGAGTTAGATATCTAGCCACTATTTTGAAACGGATTGGTGTATCAATGTAAAGTTTTAAAGGTAAATAAAGTAGAGAACATTGTTTTTAAAGCATGCAACAACGGGATTCTAAAACACCTTATGCACTTAAGTGTTAATTTTTTTTTGGAATGTTCTTGTATTTTTTGCGCACTAGTGCATGTGAGGCAAAATCTACGTGTTACTTATTGCTGATTCCATAAAAATGAAACTTGATCACAAATCCGAATCACAACTGTTTGATAACTTACCTTCAGGTTTTGCAATTTACAGGTCCACCTTTAAAATGGAAGTAACATTTTCTGAAAGGTTAATTGTCTGAATGGAATTTGGCCATTTCTGGTGTTCCAAAAGGTTCCTAATCAGGTTATGCATAAAAAACGTCAATACCTGAAGAACTTTTCTAAGAATAAATCTGCCAAATTTTTTGTCAATTGTATTTTGAAAATTGGAGATATTGTGCATCAAAATTTGTACAATGACTTAAAATATATTGAAATATTGCAGAAACAGAAATAAAAAGAGCTAAATGGAATGTGCGGCTTGCTTGAATGTAGCAGTGCTCCATAAACTCCTATCCAAAAAGTATTTTTGCCTGTCTGAAACTTTGGACAGTGTTTAACACAATGTTTCTAACTTTTTACATTTATAAATCCAGTTGAATTTAAGAGCTACATTGAAAGTGTATCCATGAAATTGAGAAGAGTAATTAAACAACTGTTTTAATATCGACATGATATTCATTGTATTACAAACTCAAGATTTTCCTCCTTGATGGAGGCTTTCATGGTATGGTGCCCTCATAAATACTGTATGAGAAAAGGAATGAAACTGACTGAATACCATAACCCATTCTGTATTTGTTTTGTTTTTTCCCACTCGCCAATGTAAAAATGTTCTTTTTTATTTATTTATAACGAAAGTGATATTGGGCGTGTAGGTGTCCATATCACCGACGGAAACCTGATACATCTTACCCATTTTATATCAAGTGCTTTGCTCTCATTTGAAGAGTAGATTCAAGTGTTTTCCCTCTTGCAAATTGCCCCTTTTCCGTCTTCCTTATATGCCACAGTGGTTTATAAATAATAACGTATATTCGCTTCATCTTTAAGTGTTTATAAACGCGAGAAATTTGAAATTACTTTTAGTTTGTATAGATGTGTCTTTTTGCACATATTACTTTTTTTGCACATGATATGGTATTTATTACTAATATTTTAAGATTTTAATATCACTATCATTGTTCTTTATACCTCTACAACGCCAAACTACTTAAAAGTGGCAATCATTTATGAGCAGACATAATAAATGCACGCGCAATAAAATTAGATTGAATACTGCTCTAATACTTTTTTGATCATTTTATGAAAATTGATTTAATTTTGAAAGTGCATTTGAAGTTGAAACCAATATAATTTGTTTTAAACTGGAATGATCAAGCCATCAGTTGATCTCGTGAGTGTCTAAAGATATTGTTATGAATATATCAAATAAATTTAAAACTAAAATTTAAAACGTACTGTATACCATACATACATATACACATTTCCAGAAGTCACAATATTTTGACAAACGTTTTTGGGTAATCAGGTTTTATTAATGGAAATAGGCTCATACGTGATGGTGATACAATTCACAAAAGAAGGTTGAAACTTCTGCATCACAAATATTTACTAACCTCGTTTGGAGGCCTTTCGCACAGATATATCTGGCGGCTTCTGAAATGAGAGATATTATGATGTCTGATCGTCTCTGTGTTTCCAGAGATAATAATAATAATAATACACACCATTTATAGAGCGCCTTATACTAAATCAGAGATGATCAGACATCATAATATCTCTCATTGCTGAAGACGCCGTATGGTATCTGTGCGAAAGGACTCCAAACGAGGCTAGTAAATATTTGTGATGCAGGTTTTATTCATTTTCATAAAAGTATCTATGAAGCTGCTTCAATTTTTAACGGTGGAAATGATACTATTAAGTGCAATACGTTTGTGTTCCAGAAGCCGAGCAAGTTCGACAGCAACTATCGCTGGATCTACGACTGTTAGCTCGATAGTTTGCGATCTCCTTCTTGTGTGAACCATATCTTTCTCGATTTCATTATTAATCCTTAGTTGATTTTTCCTAAAAATACAAGTTGACAATTTGAGTTAACTGTTGATTTATATACTAAGTAAATATTTCATATGAAAGGTTTGAAGATATGATTTGTTCCAAAATAAATTGAAGTAATAACAACTTAAAATAAAGGTATATGACTATCTTAGAGCATTTACAAGTGTATAATGCCAAACATTTTGTGGATACAATGCACACAAAATGCTTTCCTTTGCCAATCATACACATCGAAATTCGGGATCCTAGCAACAAATGATTTCAGGTTATCTTGTGCATCTCATGAAGTATTTTTGTCGAGTATTTTTTCAAGGGAAATGTAACTAAGAATACACGAAGAGACACAAACCAGGCACATTATGACATTGTAACCGTATACATTAGACAAGCTCAGACAGCTGTAACGTGTGGTTCTTCTTGTATATCTCTAAGTATCTCTTGATGTATTCTTCTGTATGTTTGGAGTGCCTTTTCACATTTGTTCACTCAAGATTGTAACGGTACAAAGAAGGAAACCATTAGTCAAAACAAAGTAAATGAAAAATGTTGAATGCTTAAAACAAGAAGACATTCAAGACGTATAAACAACGCAATTTTCTTTTGTATATTATTTACTTGTGTTGACCTGAGCATTCGATATACGTGAATAGTCAGATATATATGCATGTTTTGATTAACTTTTTTAATTATTTGGCATTATAAACGTCCGTAACTCCAATTAATACGTACCTTACATTTTGATTTTTTGAAAAAAAAAATGAAAATTTTGTTTCATCATTTGACAAATAATAAGTTGTCATGAAAATGGTCTAGTATGACAAACTATAATTTGTCGTGGAATTCGTCATACAAGTATTGAACGACGAATTATAATTAGTCATGAAAAACGGTCTAGGATGACGACTTTCTCATGACAATTAGTCATGCTGAAAAATTAGTTTGTCATCTAGATGGACTAGTCTGGTCAGAATCTGGTGATGAAGAATGATAAGCTTAAGCATGAGTACGGGAATTCTGAGTCCAGTAGTGTTGTTCTGTCTGAGGCTCCGAATCCAATGCTACTGGTCGGAATGTGATGATAGACTAGGCACAAACCTAACCTGGAATTAAAAGAGTTGTTCTATCCGAATCGAAAGAGGTGCTGTCGCTAATTGTCCTCCTGTGCAATCGACTCGAGAATAAAACACCACGCCAGTTCTTGAAGGTAAGGAAACCCGTTATATACGATATTGTTCGTCATGCAAATTCGTCAGCTCTCAGGTATGGTTAGTCGTGCTCAAAGAAGTTTGTCAACATAGTTTATCATGCGATGATGATGCGTACATTAATTCGTCTTGACCTTAGCTCATGACGATATGCATTTGTCAATTAATGAAAAGTGCATTTGTCAATCGTTCATCCTCCACAGATTGTAATTCGTACAGTTATTAAATTAATTTGTCCTGCATTTGTTTTCATTTGTCATGCGTCCGCAAATATCGTCAAGCGACGAATAAGGGGAAATTTACTTGCATGACTAATTCATAACCCCTGTTTGACGACTTTTTCATCAAGTTTGACGAAATAATGTTTTCAGTGCATAAATACAAAATGTAGTAACTATTTTTATTTCAGCAAAACAAAAAACAGTTGAGAGGATCAAACAAAACAAAAGTTTTCCCTGATTGCTCAGCAGTAACACTATATTTCAAAAACTGAAATCCTTAGACCTAAATCTGTAAAGCTACGTTGAAGTATCACAAAAATTCAAGATTTTATGTAACAATCCATCAAGGATATATAAGTCATGAAACAGGTAGAAATTCAAATTAACAAATGAAATGCATAAGCACGACCGTAAACATGCTTTGAAGGGATTATATTTGCATGTAAATAAAAGTGTGTGTTAAATCACGTTTGATGCGTTTATCTTTTAACTTAACTGATTTACACTGTTTGGATGCTAAAGGGTATCACGTCCGTGTTTGATTTTCAAGAGCGGATAGATGCTGAAACATATTACTTTGAAATACACCAAACAAATTCAACATTGAATTTTTTGGTTTTTGGTGTAAAAATGCATATTAAATTTTATTTTCAGGATAATCAACTAAAAAAAAGTTTTACAAAATCTTAAATATGATGTAAATAAATAAATAAATATGACATATTTATAGAGGATAGCCTCATCAGTGTCTAGCACTGCTTTCCATCAGGGTCCTCTGTCAGATGGTCAGATTTCTTTGCCAGTTTAAGTGCAGGAGGAAAACAGGAGCACCCGGAGGAGAACCTGCGTAAGCAAATTTGGTCTGGCAACCAATTGCACATACAGGTGCAAGGCGAGGGAAGTACCGCTGCGCCACCTGCTTCCCCTAATGTATGTCTATGCATTAGTGTGAGATGATTACAGTCTATTTGAAACAGAGCTTTTAAAACCAGTTCTATATCTGTAATACTTTTGAAGAGGCTTTCCATCTAATCAAAATGAAAACCAAAATGAATGAAGTAAATCGGCAAGAACAAACTAAGCTTCACTTAACATCTAGAGTTTCGAGACGAAGCGACGATTCAATATCAAAAGATATATGTAGATCTGGATTACAGTTATTGTTATTGTTTATTGTGCCGAAAATATTTGATTTTACATTTTTTACATTTTTGGAAAATTTCCTATCCAAAATAGGATATTTGTTTGCTTAAAAGTGTTTTGTTTTATTCTTTTGAAGCAAAACTACATATTTCATGTATATTACTTGTTACTGCCCCTAGTTGGCTAATCCGACCAATCTAAATGCTCTGTCACACATCACCGTATAGATCAAAACGTAGGCCTAACGTACTTTATCCCACTATTGTTCTGTTTTATGCATTGTTGTTCGTCATGTGTTCGTTACAAGTACGTTCAACACGTTATCCATACGGTCCGTTATGTATGCGTTTTTATTCATTCGGTGGTGGACATTAAGCACACGTTCAATGTGTGAAACTTTTGTACGTTATTCGTACGTTTTGCTCTATACGACGATGTCTGACAGAGCCTTCAGACAATTGTGGTTACTATAGTATATTGCACAGTTAATAGAAACAGTGGTTATCGTCCTGTAAATATATATAAAGCAAGGTATCTGCAATTTACATCAGGAATACTCTATCTGTGTACTCATAAATTCTTAGTAATAAACTAATTGATGCCACCAAGATCTAAAAACACATGTAGTATACCATTAAGAAATGCGATAATTACAGCGCAAGGATTAATGGTACTGTCCTTCGAATAATTCGTCCCGAAGATTTTAAATTTTTCACTGCAAGTTTTAACATGACACATTTTCATAATTTTTGGCAAACATGAAAAGTAGAGTTAATAAATTATTCAAAAGCCTTGACTATTTCACTTTCAAAACCACTTATAAATTTTCTTCAGAAATTCTACAGTTATCGTCACAATTATCCTTACGACAGAATTACGAACGACTAGTTTTCAGAAAAGGACAACGTACTTGTCAAGTCATACGAAATACCATCTCTCTCTCTCGTAGAAAATATACGTTGCAGTTAACTGTTAAAATCAAATTATTAAATCTGATCTTGAAAAGAAAGTTCACTTTGACACTTCTTATAGACTTGTATTACGTATTTACTGATCTAGTGTGTATTTTTTTAAGGAAATATTTTACGTCGTTGATTGATTTAATTTTACACATTGGTTGTTGATTTGACACCGCTAATCATTGACGGTGTAAAGTTAAAAATTCTGTCCGGAGTCAATACGGATCAAATCCACAGGTGTTCAACTTACACTGGGGTTGGTATTAAAAACTATTTGACGTAAAGTAAGTAACATGGTATTTACCTCCGCGGAAATTGTAGTGTTGGTGTTGGTAAATATCATTAAATCACAGATCACCTTAATCAGCAATGAAACCCTCCAAAGTGTTATTTATTGTAAGATTATATAAGTTATGTATTAATGCCCTAGGGGCGTTAATCTGTAGATCTGACAACAAAACCAACACCGTAAACGATAACACCAACTGGTTGTTACATTTTTAACACCGGAGATAGTATGCCCTTGGCATGATGCTGTTATGATGTATTACCATTAATTTGAGAGCTCAGAAAACTGAATTATTGAATGTCATCACCCTTCTTGTGCTTGTTCGAAACTTTTGACTCTCCATAAATCGTCAGTCTTATCGATTCATGACGAAAGTGTCAATATATATATACCCATAGATATGTACCTAGTATAACTTTAACTAGACGTGTAGGTGTCCATGTCATCGGCAGTAACCTGATACATTGCATCCGTCTCGCATATCAAGTACATTGCTTTCAATATATGAGTAGATCTAGTGTTTGCCCTCTTGCAAATTGCCCCTTTTTCGCCCTCCTTAAGTGCCACAGTGGTTTATCGATAAAACGTCATGTGTGTCTGAAATTGACTTCTACGTTTCAGCGATACGGGGAATTTGATTTACATTTGGCTTGTAGATGTGCCAAATACTCTGCGGATTAGAATATTTAAATATTGTAGAACGTATATAAATATGATATAGATTCACTCTTTAAAATACATCATGGCAATTTATTTTTTCTTAAATTCCACAACACCAAGCTACTCTGTGCAAATACTATTACTAGATTCAATGTAAAATTTGCATTTGCAATTTGGGGGGGGGGGGGGGTCAAACACGTTTACCATCTAAATATCAGGAATAATTCGTGTTTCATCCCTTTTTTAATGTACTGTATTTTTGTTTTTAAAAATTGACCCGTGGTTATATTTTTCAAGGCTGTAAATGTTAACTCAATAGAGGTATTTCAGTAAGAAGTATCCAGCCTACAATCTGTCAAAATTAGAAAACAATCGAATTATCCGAACATCATTAAATCACGAGATTTCGTTGAAAAAAACCCGTCAATTTTTTCGAAGTAGCCTTCTGACGCCATTTTAACCTTAATCATGGACGTTAAATCACTAGTGAAGCTTTATGTATAATCTAAAGACTCTATTTTGTTTGTACGCCAAATATTGTGATATTCTGACATGTTAAAATAGGCAAAAACTTGCAATAAACATGACGTTCTGTCGTCTCGCTCTCGGAAAAGAACAGTAGCCTTAAGATGGTGTATTTGGGTTTAAACGTAATACTAAACAAATAAATATCAATAAAGTTTTTTTTTTGTGTTCCATTTGCTGAAATTGACTTACTTGATCAGACCCAGACCCGCTGAGTAGATTGACACGATGTGAATTCCCGTCAGTATTCATTAAATAACATCCCAAATTGGGACAAGCCGTTTCTTCCGTTATGTAGACAACATGGGAAAGGGGCAAAGTATCAAGGTCTGTTGACTCGCCTGTTGGTTTTTTTTTTTCTATTTCAAAGCAGCACAGTTTTGAGGCTTGCTCTAATGAATTACACTGCCTTGGATTTTTCAGAAAATGCAACACAAATTTTTTATCCGCCGTTGGCGACTCTTGTTACAATCTGTAGTTGCATTCGGGGTCCTAGTTAAAGGTACATAGTCTGATTTTTCAAACTTTAGTTTTAACTGTCATATGGAAGATCGTCACTTAAGATGCTTAAATTTCAAATTTCAGTCAAATCGGAACAACCGTTTTGATTTTATGAGCAATTTTGTATTTTTCATTTGCCTATACTTTACTGTGTAAATAATATT
>JXSR01S016194.1:25118-42672 GCA_000969725.1 Ophiothrix spiculata
CTCGTTATGAACTGTCGTTTGACGAGGCATGCTCATTTGGACAGAACTGTTTTCATACCATAATATTCAAATAAGGATATCTTCGCAATGCCTTTATCAATTTACACCATTCTTTCACCCTTTGAAAGGTAAATCAGTGGTCTGTTTAGATATATACATTTCATGTTCATGGTATCTCTTGTTCTTAAAATATGGCTTTTATTTAACTATTGCAGTTTTTTTGACTCACTCGGTATACCGTATATACAATCATGTACAGTCTTTATGTCTATTGAATGAGTGCTTGGTAAAAGACTACTATTTTCACTAAAAATGCTATTGAACTCAGATATCACTTTCCTCCTTTCGTCTACATTAAAACCACTATATTAATTTAATCTATGCAACTAATATTTTAACAATGATAAGTATAACAAAGCTATGCTGAGTAGTTCATAAGTGTGTTAACAGGTTTGAGAGAGTTTTTATGTTTCAAATTTCAATTCAATCGAGCCAACCATTTTGATTTTGTAAGCATTTTTGTATTTCAAAGCTCCCTGTACTCTATTATGTAATTTAATTATAATAGACACATTTCACCAATGTTTCCACAAGAAACATTATTCAGCCGTAAAATTTCACAATGGTTATTAGAAAACATATTTCGTTACCAACATTTCAAAAAGTTTGAAAAAAGGGTTAATGCAATCGTATTAATCTCCTTTAAGTTAAATTTAAGCCAACATAAATATGATTCCATTAGGTACATCTGCTGGGCGTCTTACAAACTATGAAAATGCAATGATTTTTTTAAAGCTATTCTTGACATTGTCAAATGAAATTTATGAGGTATGTTTCTCTAACAAGAAAGAAACTGTCGTATGTCACTTTCAATCAGGGTTTCGTCTGTGTTGCGTTGCGTTTGTTAATGAAATCAGTCTTGACTCCGGAGAGAGTGAATGTATAAATAACAACATGGTATTCTTGATATAACAAATATAAGTTCCATTACCGTGTTTGCTATTTGGGCTTAATATGTCGTTGTTTCCTATACCTAAGACATGCAGATAATATGCACATATATATATTTTGCATGAAACATGATTCAAGTGGTATTATCGTTGAATAATTTATGAATAAAAAGAATGAGTAAATAAACATGAAAATATAATGTTTGTAAAAATGTAGTGTGTAATATCACAATAAGCATAGTGAAATTTAATTCAATGTGCTAAGTTTGAAATATATGATCATAATAACATATTGCTCTAAGCATTAATATATCTTATTGTTGTAACTAAGTAGAATTTTAAAGAATAAAAATGGAGGCCATTTTGAAATTAAAAATGGCCGCCGAAGACGACTTTGAAAGAAATGAACCAGACTCAGACATTGTTGTTAAAGTTATAAATATTCCAAAAATCATTGGTTCCACTATGAACATGTATAATTTCCTTTATTTGGATCGGTAAATAATATTATGAATTAAATCTTGACAACCGGAAATATATTTCTGGTTTTCTAGATTTAATTCATAATATTATTGGTTCAACTAATGTAGCAAAATGAATTTGGAATTACGTTACATCCGAAAACTATAAAAAAATAATTAAAAATATCAATATTACAGATGTCTTTGATGCAAGGGTCTAACAAATTTGTTTGTTTGTTCTAGAAACAAGCAAAGAAACAAACAAACAAAAAGTCGCCAGCTAGTAAAAATGAGTTCACATCTCTAGTGTCTATGTTAGTGTCTTTTCAAAATGTTAGTATGTCACCAGCAAACATGTACCGTAATGTTGCTTTGTAATATATGTGAAAAATGAGAAATAAAACCCGACTGAATGAGTATCATCCATCTTCTTGTATATGTTTTTTTTTGACTCTCAATAAATCATCGATGTATCTGTTTAATTCATAACGAATTGATATAGGACGTGTAGGTGTCAATTTCTTCGTCAGTAACCTGATACATCGCATCCGTCTCGCATATCAAGTGCTTTGCTCTCATTTCACAGATAGATTTAAGTGTTTGCCCTCTTGTAAATTGCCCTTTTCCCGCCCTCCTTAAGTACATGATGCCAGAGTGATTTGTCGATAATAACGTAGCAGTCATGTATGTCTTAAATTGACTTCGACGTTTCAACGATATAGGAAATTTGATTTTACGTTTGGTTTGTAGATGTCTCGAATACCAGTACTAAGTAATATGCAGATTAAAATATCCAATTATTTCACGATATAGCGTAATACTTAAGTTATATAAAGAACGACAAAGTGTTTCTTTTGTGTTCCATTTGCTCAAATTAACTTGACTTCATGTTTGTTGATAAAATGTTCCCTGCCAACAGACCCGCTCAGTAGATTCTACATTTTCTCACGACGTGAGTTCCCGTCGGTGTTCATTTAATTACATCCAAAATTGGAACAAGCCGTGTCTTCCAGCTTCTTCCGTTATGTAGAAAGTTAACTTGGAAATGGGGTAAGGTATCAAGGTATCGTGACGGGCCTGGTGGGTTTTTATGCAGCACATTTAAAACTTGCCCTAATGAAATGAACAGAAAGTTGCAAGTGAATTTTCATTGCTGTCTTTATACTGGCTTAGATTTTTCAGAAAATACAATTAAATGTCTTATTTATTGTTGCTTACTCTTGTTAAGTCTGTGTCCTAGTGTGGTGTCATATGCCCTGTCCGATTGGGCCAGCATTTTTTCAAACTTTCCTAGATTTTGATATCAAAATATTCCTCATATTTTTCTCATTACCCACACTCTTAAAAAGAAAGGATCAAATTGATCCCATAAAGTATCAAATATGAGCTTATCCTTTTTGGGATCAAATTTGATCCTTTTTGGGATCAAATACACTCCTTTTTGATCCAAAAAGGATCAAATTTGATCCCAAAAAGGATAAGCTCATATTTGATACTTTATGGGATCAAATTTGATCCTTTCGTTATAAGAGTGCATGCGAAATTTTACGGCTGAAATATGTCGCATTTCGGAGATATAAGTGAAAATGTTTGGAATAACGGTAACCATAAAATTACTGACACATTTAAGTATAGGCAAGTGGAAAATACAAAATTGCTGATAAAATCAAAACGGTTGTTCCGATTCAACTGAAATTTGAAATTAAAACATATTAAGTGGTGATCTATTATATATGACAGTGAAAACTAAAATTTGAAAAATCGGACCATGTAGCTTTAACAGCCAATGATGTTTTTTTTGTTATCAGTGTTATTACTGTCGTTACTGTTGCTTTAGTGTTTGATGAGTAGTGCATTGTTTTGAATTTGAAATCAGAATAAAGAATGGAGACGTCAGAAGCAAAATACTTTGACATCTTTTTCATTACGTGGTTGTTGACGTATGTGTTGTCTAGTATCTCTCCTTGAGTATCTCTTCTTAACTTATTCCTTTGTATTCTCGTCCTCTGTATTCTCGAAGTGACTTTCTCTCAAGATGGTAACGGTCTAATGAAGGAAACCATTCCTTGTAGCAAAGTGCATGAATAGTAAATTTTGAATTCTAAAATCAAAAAGGCAATCATACAAAATGTATAACATTTGTTGATATATACCTGGCAATTTGAGAGGTGCATATTCATTCATTCATTCATTCATTCATTCATTCATTCATTCATTCATTCATACATTACTGGTTTATTAAAATCACCATCGCAGCCAAAGGCTGAATTGCAGCAATTAAACACATAAACATGCATAATAATATATAAAACCATATAAAAACAATACAAAATTAGGGGTGGGCTATAAAATGATGATGTTTCAGATCACTCTGTCCCAAATTCCACCTGATGTAGCCTGATCCCCTGAACGAAACTTTGCATAATTAAGTTTCAATTATTTTTTTCAATACTCATTCAAATAGTATAGAACACAGAAGCTTCATATCATATTACCATCAAATATTACGTTTTTAGAAAAAAGATAAAAATCTTTAATTACAAATTTCCGCGTTCTACATAATATCGTCTATTCTATTCATGCTAAAACTAACAGAAGAATTAATAAAACTAGAATTTGTATTGTTATAGTACTTGTTGAAATGTTCTCAAGGGATCGTTTAACCTCCATAATTATCAGAAATATTTGAATAAGTAATTTAGTTTAGATAAATTGTCTTTTCTCCTGTAGAAATGATTGTTTTTTATCATTCTTACTCTCAAATCACTCATCTAAAGTTCAAATTTAACTTTATACATTTTTATACACTTTGACTTTAAAGCTTAGGAAAATGTTGATATGTTTTATTTTCATGAACTTCGAATAGATTTATGAAAGGATTCTTGACATTTTTAATCTTGCATATTCTGCTCACACTCTGCAATAAACAAGTTAAAAACGCATATCGAGCAGAGATTTAGCCATCATTGAGACAGACACGCTTGAAAATCAATGATTTAATGAATTTACGCAGCAGACTTCTGACAGTTGGATTCTGATCTCTTAATTTTGAAATGGCTAATTTTTCAACAATGCATAATTCATTATATTAGATAAGAAATAGCGATGGGGAGTGTTCTTACTGCTGTTGCCTGAAACGAAATCTCATTGAATGCATGACAACATGGCAACATGTCAAATACTACCATTAGCCAAAAATATGAAACGAACGACTCATAATCTGCAAAGCATGGTAACCCAAAGGGGAAGAATCGGAATTTGTAAACGTGAATGTGAATTGCAATGTATCAAATCATGCAATCATCATAGCTTCAATATATGTAAGATTGTGTTCATGAATGAATTCACCAATTTCACCACATAAAACGTAACAACCTTAATCCACTCTATAAGCGAAAAATGATAAAATTAATATTATAACTTAAGGGTACGAGGAATCCACATGCTCAGGAAAATGTGAATCCTAACTATTTTTCAATCATGAAAAGATACATAGTTTCCACTGGCTTTGCGGGGACTCGAACCATAGATTATGGCGGGGGTTAGTAATGCATTACGAAGCGAGAGATCTACCGCTGAGCTATCAAGGCAGCGTTGAGATGGTGAACTAAAATCTAAAACATAAACATTAGAATGCAGTATTTTTCTTTTGTTTACATAAAAAAATTACCTCATTGGAATGCTCAATTTGTAAGTAAATTATGCGAATGCGTATATCAGACAAAATGTAGATAATGTAGATACTAAAATCAGGCTATTCAAAGCTCAAACAGGGCGAACTCAGAGTCATAATTCACGCCCGGTTTTTCAGGCAAAACAACGCGGGCTTGTTACATTATCATTCAAAATCAACACAACACATTTATAAATGGGGGAAGGGGGGGGGGGGGCAGTGGGGGCGTCGCACCCCCAAATTTGGCAATGTACAAAAAAAAAGGTCCACCCAAAAAAAAATGTCCACCAGAAGAAAACCTAAATGACATACAAACGTATAGGTCGTTTTTAAATGAAACACTACACGAAATGCTTGAAAAACTACTAGAACACTTTTTTTTGCTTGTCATTTTGTCAAAACCACTAATATTAGTGTTGGGTCGACCAAAACAAAAGTGTTTCCTCCAAAAGGTCCATTTTTTGAAAATCCACACCCCCTTGAAAAAGTCCTGCCTACGGGCCTGCCACCATCCCATAATAAAACACCAAGAAAGTTTAGGGATACGGATAGGTTTTAAAAATTGACTTAACTGTATCATGAATAATTAATTTTTAAAAACGCTATGATTGAATCTATTTGACGCAATCCTGATTTGTTTTCATACAAATACGTCGGAGAGCATCAATGATATTAACAACAAATCCACCAACAAATTCAAAGTAGAATATTCAAATCAATGAGCTTATAAATAAAATACTGATCTCATGTTCATGGAAAGGAAAATAAGACAATGTAAACTTTCTTTCAGCAGCTTTAAGACAAACCAACTTTATATCCGTAACCTGTTTTGAAAGGGTTTCCTGTCTGAGCCAAATAAAAAAACCATACTGAATAAATTCAATTGACAAGAGCAAACTGACATCTATAGCACCGAGACGAAGATACATTCAATATCAAAAGATATATGCAGCATCGGGTTACAGTTGAAATGCTTCAAATGAAATTTGATATCTTACATATGTCTTACTGATAATGTTGGCAATAACATGTATGCATTGACTCAAGTGAATAGAACCAGTAATGACTTAACAGAATTGTAAACAAAAACATTGTTCTATGGTTTTCTTAACATTTAGGATATGATTAAAAACAAACACTGGCGGATAAATTATTGTGTCATAAAAGTTTTAGCGGTGTTACTATTTTTCGTTTTTTAGGGGAAATGTTACAAATTCAAAATAAAACAATGAGTTTATACTGATCCTATGTTCATGAAAAGGATAATAAGACTAGGTAAAGTCTCTTTGAACAGCTTTAAAAATAAACCTACTTTATATCCGTAACCTGTTTTGAAAGGGTTTCCTGTCTGAGACAAATGAAAATCATACAGAATAAAGTAAATCTACAAGAGCAAACTGAGCATCACTTGACATCTATAGCAGCGAGACGAAGAGACATTCAATATCAAAAGATAGATGTAGCATTGGATTACAGTTGAAATGCTTCAAATGAAACTTGATATTTTACATATGTCTTACTGATAATGTTGAATGATTTCTCCTGACTCAAATATTGCCCTTAACCATATATGTCAACAATATTTAATGCTGAATATTTATGATTACGGTATTTGTTTTATCTAAAATTTTGTTAATGAATTTAAAATAATTTTAATTATATTTCAATTAGTAGTATTTTAAGTTTCGTGTTTCTAACTTGTGCGTGTATTTGTATTCCTAACAAAAATACATTTTTGATCTATTTATCACAAAAATATATCAGAAAACATATTTAGGGAGTGTTCATAAATTCTTTTGATTGGTGGGTTTTTTTCAGCGTTGGACCGCAGAATTTGTTCATCGCCTTTTTATACATGTATAGCGTAGAAAAACAAATGATCCCCTTTTCAAGTTCAATTTTTTGATTCCCTTCAATAAAGTGAATTTTTAATTCCCCTCGTTGAAGCGAATGTACTCATATATTATGTTCCTGTGAGCAAGTTTCCGCTGGAGGCACAAGAGATTCTCTCCCAGATGTATAAACTGCGTCCAATACTTATGGCTGTTCCACAGAAAATAAAACTTTCTTGACTGAAGCAAATTAGGTTTATTTAGAAAAGAAAATAGAAACAAAAGTATGCAAAATCTACCAGTGAACATGACATTCGAACATCTCGTTGTTGAAAATGGACGGTCACCTCAAGGGAAGCCAGTCTTCTTGTCGTCTTCAAATCATTGAATTGCTCGTACTGCCAGGGAGTAGATGAACTAACTACAACATTGCATGACATAACAGCAATTACGCATATAGCATCTGATTGTGATCGACGAAATAGTAGAATATACAAGATTTATAATAAATCCCTCGAAGATGGGCACCTTTTTAGAAAAAAAAATCACTTTTACACTATCATACAAAGTTCAATGTTTTCTTGTGAGGTATAAGACACTGTAAGACTTTGTAACTACACTGGATATAATGGTTTATATAAGTGATGCAGATGCAGAAAAGTAATTTTGGGAAAATGGCATATACATGTACATGTCTTATAAAGTGTTATAACTTTAATGAATTAAATCTTAATATTATTATATTTTTAAGTTACACGCGAAACTTTCATCATACTATATAATTGAAATCGTCACGTTCTGTATTGATTCAGTGTTTTCCTTAATAACCCGTATCTGATATGTTTGTAAATTAAGCTTAATGTAAGCCATCATATTTTTTATCCCATTTAGGTACATCTGCTGGGCTTCTTGCAAACTACGTATTGAAATGAATCATTTTCTAAAATCAATTGTTGACATTGTCACATGAAACTTCGTAGCGGGACTTTTTTCTCTAACAAGGGAGAGACTCTCGTATGTCACATTCAATCAGGGTTTCGTTTGTGTTTGTGGAGTTTGTTAATGAAATCAGTTTTACCTCCAGATTCAGTGTATGTAATAAATTAACATGGTATTCATGGTATAACAAATATTATAACTTAATATGTCGTGTTTCCTGTAACTACATTAGACACGCAAAAATATGTACATGCAATCGGGGAAGTTAAATATGAATGAAACCATGAGCACATGAAACATAATACAAGTTTTTATCATAGTTTAATACATGTAATTTATGAGTAAAAATTATGAGTAAACATAAACAAATATCTCAACAAGCAGAATGAAATTTTATTGAAAGTGTCAAGCTTAAAATACATGCTCATAACCACTTAGTGCTCTAAATATTAATATTACACTGTTTGCATTAATTTTGGGAGTTTTTAATTTTGTTTCATTTCGTTTCTCTTTCCTAATCACAAAATCACAGGAAGTACACAAACAGGTACTTCTAATTCCATCGTAGTGCCTGAATTCTACTGATTTATGTTAAAAAAATGTATGGCACATTTACTTTCCTGTAACAGTTTTGGAAAGTGATCTAACCCTCGTCTAACCAAGGGTGGGGGGATTAAACAGAAATCGGTGGTCCGAAAAGTTTTGATTTTGATATTTTTGAACATGGATTCTGATAGAATAATATCTGAAGCATCTGTATTTCATTTTTGCAAGCTTTTCATTGAATGGTTTGGAAATTATGGGTTAATTAACATGAATTTTTAACCAAAAATGATAAAACAAACATTTCACTATAACCAAAAAACTGAATAAGCTATAATTATGATTTTTTTTTTAAAGATTCAAGGTAAATATCTATATTTTTGATATTACACCGTAACAAGTTGGTCAAACTGTTGATTCATGTGAATTGTGCTAAATTTGTAAAAAAATATAGAAAATTCCATTTGTTTTCTGAGACCAACGCTTCGTTGCTGGTCCTTTAGAGCAAAAATTACTCTAAAACTATTGCCATTATGTTCTTTTAACATGTGCCAAATTTGTTTGACTTTCATAGTTTGAAAAAATATAGGCAATTTAAATATAGAGTGCAAAATCCTAAAACTAGCGATGTGCAACTATAATACACTAATACGGTAGTAGGCCTACTCATTATATATAATAGCCTACATGTATAGTCTAGTTGGTATCAGGCCCAAGATTCTTTTGGGGGTGCGGATTTTCAAAAAGGGGACCTTTTGGAGGAAAATGATTCGTTTTGATCGACCCGAAACAAATTTTAGTGGTTTTGACAAAGTGATAAGCAAAAAAAAAAAAGTTTTACATGTTTTAGCGTTTTTGCAAGCATTTTGTGCATTATTTTTTATTAAAAAATGACCTGCATTTACGTATTTTGGTGCTTTGGAGGTTCTTTTGGAGCCATTTAGGGACTTTTTGTGGACTTTTTTTGTACATTGTGAAATTAGGGGGGTGCGACGCCCACGCCGCCCCTGGCTATACGGGCTTGATTGGTATGCAGAATCATGATAATCCGTTATTGAATTTTTTGTTCAATACTTTATGAAAATATTCGTGAAATATAATCAAAACTGGCAAGAACTTTGAAAAAAAATCAGGAAAATATCTGAATAATTTGATTCCTATTTGTAAAATGCCGCTCTCATCGAATTTCAAAATCTGGCCGGTGGAAACTAAGCAGTCTCTGTTTGAGTTTCCCTTGCATCTTTAATAAATAAAATAAATAAAACAGCGTACGTTATACGAACAGTGGGGGCAGAAGGTTAAATTTTAGAGGGGCCGGCTATTTTTTTAATCATTTTTTTTAGCAAAAATAGCTGGAGAAAAAAAAAAAGAGTGGACATTCACTCGCTGAGTGTGAACGTCACTCCGTTTAGAGTGAATATTTAGTAGCACTAGAACGAGCAAAATGGGTTAAATATTCACTCAAAAAAGGAGTAACGTTCACTCTTAGCGAGTGAATATCCACTCTTTAAAGAGTTAAACGGAGTACAATACATTTCTGAGTGGTCACTCTCACTCTTTCGCTCTTTTTAGAGTAAAAGTTCAGTCATTTCTCTCTTTTTTCTTCGAGTGGATTGACTAGCGCATTTAGCTGTTTTTGATTGGTTTACACTCTTTTCGATTGAATTAAGATTCACTCGTTTTTCACCATTTTTACATTATAGAGAGTAATACCTTCATAATCGTAATAAAATAATTCATTTGTCAGATATTGTCGAAAGACACTTAATAAGGAGCATCCCTCCTACCCTCAGGCACCTGCCTGGAACCAGAATCATCTCGGAAAACTTAAGATATTGTGTTCGGGGAATCTTTGCATTTTTTAATGTTTGAAAAAATTATCCGTAGTCAAAAATCGGTTTTCTAATAGCTCAATTGCTTGATTTCTAGTAGCAAAACAAATACAAATTTAAAAACAACCATGGCGATAATTATTGTCAAATGTATGTGATACAAACCTAGTATTTTGCTTGGTCTTTGTCAAGATTTGATCCTAATGAACCATGCTTATTTTCAAGAAATAAAACAAAATTTACGTGTGCACATGATCAGAAGTTCTCAACTTATATATTTATATCATCAAATTGAAGTGTTACTTGCTCATTACATAGGGCTATTTTGACAAACATTTTGTCGACAATACTGCCATCGTCGACAAAACTAATTTCATTTTTTACCGATAAGCCTGTTTCTAATATCGACAAAATATAGAAAAGGACTGAAATTTACTTAAAATTGCAGAAAAATGTTATAAACATTTTGAAATTTTGAAATCGATCGTATAATATTATGTACGCGTCATAACAGGTTTTCCATGCTGTGCATGCTGCGATATTAATGAATGATACACGTGAATAATGGAGCGTTAATTCAAAATCATAGCGTGTTCGAATTTGTTGCGTAACTTTGTTATTTTTCATGTTTTCATTACGAAACTATAGAAAATAGTCTAGAAAATATATTTATATAAGAATACTTAACATTTCCACTATTGCTTGACCATAAAGTGAAACGAAAGTTGGTCAAAATGCCAAAAAAATTTGTATCCGCCGCTAGTTTTGTATACAAAACCAATGTTATTGTCTTTCATTTTGGAACTCATAAATATACCCTATACCTTCAAGACTTACATAAAAAAAGAATTTTAAAAATAACTACATTTGTTTGGAAGTTATGCCTGATAGAAATAAGCTTTATCCGGCACGCATCTGTATGCAAATTTTATGTTAATTAGTCTATTATTCAAAAACCACTCACGCAAAACCTTGCAAAAAAGAGATCCAGGTACCTTAGACTATTTTTATTGACGTACAATACATGAAATTGGAGAAAAATGAAATTTTTGGAATTCAAAAACCAAAGGTTTTTTCGGGGTTGGCCGCTACACTAAATACCATGTAACCATTTTGTTATGATTCCCCTGATTTGAGTTTCAATGTAAGGCATAAAAAAAACAAGTTTGTTTCCTGTCGGTGGTCAAAAAACTTAAATGCGAAATGCGTTTTTTTATTTTATATTGTTTTCTTTTTTTCTATTGTTCAAGAGGTGCTAAGGCAATTTTTGATTGAAAATTCGCATGGTTGATGATTTTTTTCAGTAAGAAACCTGTCCGGTTTCAAGTTTTTGTTGAAAAGAAAACACTTCTTTAGTAAAAATTTTGCAATTTTCCCCGTTCTTTTGGCTTTTTTGATTTTCGTTTTCTAAAATATCAAATAAAAAAGTGAAATGCGCAAATAATGACGCCAAAACGAAATGCGCGCGGCGCACGGGAAATAAACTTGTTTTTTGTTTTTGCCTAAGCATGCCTGCATTAAACCACCCCATTATGGCACGCCTCGCATGAAAAAATTATGTCGAGTTTTCTCTCTATTATGCCGAGTTTTCCTCTCTATATGTTGAGATTACCCCTCTATTGGTCGAGTTTTCCTGTCTATTGGTCGAGTTGTCCCTCACTGTATGTCGAGTTCTACTACCTATATGGTGAGAAAAAAAATGTTGGCGAGAAAAAAATGTTGGTGAAAAAAAAATGCTGGTGAGAAAAAAAATGTACGACAGGCTTAGAATATCAATTTCACAATATGGCGCAGGCAACAGATAACGACCACGGAAACGAATATTTAACATAATTTCCTTAGAAGAATAGAGATTTCTGTTGACTGGAGAGACAGTAATAGTGTGGAACGGTTTGAAAGGATGCTTGCCCTGGACAAAATCGAGTACAAAAATAGTACAACATTCCTAAGGTGCACATTTGGAACACAATTATAGTACAGTTTTAGTACAAATATAGTACAAATTTGTGTACTGTAAATGTACTCAAATTATACTTAAATGATGTTCGCAATGTGCACCTTAGGAATGTTGTACTATTTTTGTACTCGATTTTGTCCAGGGTGAGGAACACTGCAGGATTAAGATTTCCTTTTCTCTTTTCTATTTTTTGTACTACCTTTTCTTGATCCCAATTCTTTTGTGCCGAAAGCCCGGGGGGGGGGGATCACTTACATTGACGGAAGGTACTGGTATATGCCGCACTAAAGACCCCCTACTCTTCTGCTCTCGGAGATGCTCATTTCAAGATTATTTCAGTTCCGAAGACTGCCCGGTTTTTCAGTTTCCACACCCCGTCAATAAATAAAGTGAGAGCCCCCGGGAGATCACCCTCAGACAAGAGGCATCAAGTAGAAAAACCCATGCACACAATCGAGTGATTTGTGTTCTTCAAAACTTTCTAATCCCTGAGTCATCCCCTCGACACCATTACACCGGTGTGGGTGGCCATTTAGTGACCCCAGGTCACTAAAATGTTGTGACCCCCCTCTCAAAACTTTATTGGATGACTCACATGTCAATATCATTCATACACAATGTTAAAAATATCATACGTCAAATTATACGCCGGCGTATATATTTTCACTTTATCGTTGTACACCTCTTAATTATGTGGTCAAGAAGGTATTTCTATACATTCTAAGACATTTTATACGTCAAACTATACGCAGCCGTATATACAAGTGGTAAGAATAGGTGGTGAACTCTCAACACATTGTATATGTTTTAATGTTCCTAACGTAACACAATGTAAATTTGAAACTGTATACGCCAAACTATATTTAACGTATATTTTGGCGTAAATAACAATAACATTGATAGATCGCCATCATTTTTTTCTCGCCAACATTTTTTTCTCGCCAATTTTTTTTTCTCACCAACATTTTTTTCTCACCAACATTTTTTTCTCGCCCTGTTTTTTTTTTCTCACCAACATTTTTTTCTCGCCAACATTTTTTTTTCGCCAACATTTTTTCTCACCATGTAGGTAGTAGAACTCGACATACAGTGAGGCAAAACTCGACCTATAGACTGGAAAACTCGACCAATAGAGGGGAGATCTCGATATATAGAGGGGAAAACTCGACCAACAGACAGGAAAACTCGCCCAATTGAGGGGAGATCTCGACATATAGAGTGGAAAACTCGACATAGTTTTGTCATGCGAGGCGTGCCATACCCCATCCCAGTTCATTTCGGGAAAGCTCGTAATTCATTAACGTTAACAATGAATTCATTTACCTATACAAGAAATGAATTAATTTATAAATTATTTTTTAGAGCAAGCTATGAACATCGGATAACATTTTAGAGCATTTTCTTGTTCAAGGGACCTATTTTTAAAAATTAGTGATTAAATTTTGTATTCAATCTGTCATTTGTTTGTTTGTTTGGTTGTGTTTTTGAAAAAGTTTTAAAAAATTTTGACAGATAGAATTCAAAATTCCATCGCTAAATTTGTAGAGCAGGAACCATTCAACAAGGAAACGCTCTAAAATGTTCTCCGATGTTCAAAGATTGCACTAAAATTGATTTAAAGTTAAGAGTAAATGAGTATAGGAATTAATAACTTAATTGAATTAGACCTTTCACGAACTGAGCTGAATTTTCTACAAAATCATCATTAGATTAATTCGATTGGTCATGAATGAAATTATACCAAGTATGACGCTCTTAGTGGTTATTTTGATTTGATGTTTCCCCGTGCTGCAAAGCCAGTAAAACAATTCCTACCCAGGTAGATCAAATGGTTGATTTTGGAGATTTCAATGGAAGTCTTGACTTGTCGCTGTCGGCGTTTTGGTATGCCAAAAGTATTATATTGTAATGAAGTAATGTTTTTGCACACAATATAAATCAAGATTTGCGAACCCTTTTTAATTTCGGACTAGCGGACCTTTCTTAGTTTTCGGACTAGCGAAACTTATTTCATTTTTGATCCAGCAAAACTCTTTCTATTTTCGGACTGGTGAACCTTATTTCTTTATCGGAAGCAGACCTTTTTAAATTTCGGACTAGTGGACCCTTTTTTCCAAATTCGGAATAGCGAACCCTATTTTCGGATTGACGGACCTTTTGTCAAATTCGGACTAGCGAACCCTCAGGTATAGGAAAATACGCTTTCGGACTGGCGAACCGTTTATCATTTTCGGACTAGCGAACCTTCCGACTAGCGGGCTGTTACCAGGTGTTTGCCTGTTTTATTTAAAAGATATATTCACTAACCGAGGCCAAGTACAAGTCTACCAGTTATTTTAAGGCCGAGAAAATGGCGATTTATCACAGGCCAATTTGCATAAAAAAAGCTTTGTGGATATCAGAGGCCAATTTGCATGAAAGGCTTTGTGGATGTATTTACCGATTATCATTTTACCCCTAAGGAAATCTTCTAAAATTACAATGTCGTCTGTAGGTTTCTGGAAACATAAAGGCTTAAATGGTCGCAAAAGAGTTCTGAATTTCAAAAAGATTAGTGTAAAGCAGTGTCTAAAATTATTATAACATTTTGTCAAAAGGTGTCCAAAATCCAAACATTACTGCAAAACGCGTCTAAAATTAAATTCCAGTATCTGGTGGACAGGTCTCATGAAAAAGTAGCCCATTGATGAACTCTCCCGTGGCATCAGCACCTTTTTTCAAATTTCCGACTACGCGGCCAGCTAATAGCGAGGTCAGGGATCCTTAATCTCCTGGTATAGCCAATTGATATTTCCGACTATGCGGCCAGGTAATAGCGAAGGATCCTTGATTTCCTGGTATAGCCCATTGATGAACTCTCCCGTGACATCAGCACCTTTTTTTAATTTTCCGACTATGCGGTAAGCTAATAGCGAGAGATCCTTCATTTACTGGTATAGCTCATTGATGAACTTTCCCGTGGCATGAGTACCTATTTTAAATTTTCGACTATGCAGTCAGCTAAAAGCGAGGCCTGAGATCCTTTATCTGCTGATATACACCATTGATAACCTCTCCCGTGGCATGAGCACCTTTTTTCACATTTCCGACTATGCGTCCAGCCAATAGCGAGGGATCCTTTATTTCCTGGTATAGCCCATTGATGAACTCTCCGGTGGCATGAGCACCTTTTTTCAATTTTCCGACTATGCGGTCAGCTAATAGCGAGGGATTCTTTATTTCCTGGTATAGCCCATTGATAAATTCTCTGGTAGCATCAGCACCTTTTTTCAAATTACCAACTATGAGGTCCTTTATTTTCTGGGATATCCCATCGGTGAGCTCTTCCAACACAGCAATATAGGCGACACATTTTTGGTATATGTTGGCATCAATTTCCTGCAAATAGAATAGAATAATATTTGAATACAATACAACTAGTTTTGTTACTAGATTTTTTGACCCCCCCTTTTCTTTGCTCTACCCGTCTTAAACATCTATCCACCCGATTTTATGGAAAATGAAGCAAATAAAACTAGATGTGACTGTGTCACTGCAGTGACAAGGATCCTGCCGCTTTTTTTTCCTTGCGAGGTGATTTCAGTATAGACTATGTTTGAAAAATTTATCACCATAACCTTTGAAATTGGACAAAGTTTAGAATTTGACATTTATCGTGACCCCTTTTGAGCTTTGACCCCCAAGAAAGTTTGGACGTTGGTATTACTATTGACACCTGTGATCGCTGGTCCAAGACGAACAATTTGACACCTTAAATGATGAAATCGGACAAAGTTGAAAATTTGACCTTTGACCCCCAAGGAAAGGTCCGAGAATGGGGTCATTATTGACAATTTTGATTGCTGGTCCAAGACGAACAATTTTACACCTCAACCTCTGAAATCGGACAAAGCTGAAAATTTGATCTTTCATTTGACCTTTGACCCCAAGGGAAAGGACGGACAACAGGGTCACTATTGAAAATTTGATCGTTGGTCCAAGACGAACTATTTGACACCTCAATCTTTAAAATGCGGACAAAGTTGAAATTTTGACCTTAGACGCCTAAGGAAAGGTCCGACGTCATATGAGGTTACCATTGACAATTTTGATCGTTAGTCCAAGACGAACAATTTAACACCTGAACCTTTGAAATCGGACAAAGTTGAAAATTTGACCTTTCTTTTGACATTTGACCCCAAGGGAAAGGTCGGACGATTGGGTCATTATTGACACTTTTGATCGCTCGTCCAAGACGAACAATTTGAAACCGTAACCTTTGAAATCGGATAAAATTGAAAATTTGACCTTTCTTTTGAACTTTGACCCCCAGGGAAAGGTCGGACGATGGAGTCACCATAAATACTTTTAATCGCTGGTCAAGGACGAACAATTTGACACATAAACCTTTAAAATCCGACAAACTCCGATAATTTAACCTTTCCATTGATCTTTTTTTTTTACCTTTGACCCTTAAGGAAGGTCGGACGATGGAGTCACTATTGACACTTTTGATTGCTGGTCCAAGACGAACAATTTGACACCATAAATATTGAAATCGGACAAAGTTGAAAATTTGATCTTTTTATTTGACCCCTGGTGACCTCATGTGACCTCTGATATAATTCTCATTAAGTAACAATTGTAGAGTGTCTCAAGATGTTTCATATCCATTAATTTGATGACCATACGCCGATGAGTTGAAGATGTTTTCGTGAAAATCATGTTTTTGACACCGTGACCCCTGACCCCAGTGAGCTCGGTTGACATAAATGGGAGGTGACCCCCTACCACTGACCAAGTTTGGTCAATTTTCGTTCCAGAGATATTTTTAGTGTTGATAATTTAGTGTTGTCCTAGCTATGTTTAAATGCGTTTGATGATAGGCACTGAATACATTTTGCTAATTTTCTTGTGAGGCTTAACGGAAAATTTTATTGAAATTGCATTTTTCTAAATGAATGCAGGACATTTACGGTCTGTCCCCCTGGCATGTAATCAACAGCCAAACTTTTTGGTCGGGGTGCAAAGATATTTCGTCCCGTTTTTTTTAATCCCAATTTCAACTTCAAACCGCCATTACACGTTACTTGCCTTAAAGTTTTGTACCGTTGTTTTTGACATTTCACCGGTAATAAATCATCCAATATTTAGTCCATAACCCAGTAAGTTACCAATTTTTATCCCTTGAAGGACAGCAATATGCCTTGAGGGTATCATTGTGTCCTTCACAACCCACAAAGTAGACCACATAGTTATGGGTGGGCTAAATATTGGATGATTTATTACCAGTGAAAAGTCAAAATCAGTGGTACAAAAGTTTAAGGCAAGTAACGTGCACTGCGAAAATGTTGCTCAAGGAGGATGCAACTCAACTGTTGAGTAATT
>JXSR01S016196.1:0-11491 GCA_000969725.1 Ophiothrix spiculata
TGCCAGTGCTGGTTGCTACATTGTTGGGCCATGATTTATTCTCCTGGCATTGGTTGTCAAGATCGTGTACTGATATCTGAAATAGCCACCAGTACTTTGATCTGCATCATCTAAGCTTCTTCAGTATCTATGAACAATGTGTGCCCGTTTAAAATTTTGAATTCAAGTTCATCAATGCACAATCAATTAAATATTACCCACTGCTGATAGGAAAGAGTTCATGTTGAAGCAATTTTGTTCGATATCAAAATCGGGTACCTTGACCTAAACGGTTGTAACTTTTGAATGCAATGGCCGATTTCAACAAACTAAAATGCTAATGAAAGCTGATTAAATTTGCTATTTATCAGGTATAATCAAAAGTGATAAGCCTAAACAGATTTGCTGTAAAAAAATTCATTCTGTGATTACACTTTAATTTGACTCACCCTGTAGAACACATACGCACTCCACATTCTACAATACTCTACAGGGGAGCTAGAGGTAAAGTGTCCCAACTGACCGTATTCCTTTGTTGTCAAGCAATTTTACATTTGCTTATTTTTAAATCCTCTTTGATAAATTTAGATTTATAAAACCTTTCTGTCTGTATTTCGTGTGTGAATATTAAATTATTTATTTCGCATATATTTTGTACTTTCTATTTTGATTTGGTTTAATTAATTTTGCTGGTACTTATTGTTTTATGGAACACTAATTCACATATGGATCTTTACATTTTACACTTATGTTCAACAAATTATTATTTTTGTGTTATTTGAGTTTACAGGTTTTTTCTTTCTTTTTTTGTAAGTTGCCTTATCTTACGATTTATGTTTTTGAGCATAATTGGATAACACCTTACTTACAGAGAACAAATTTGAAACATATATTTTGTTGACATTTTGCCATAAATCATAAAGAATATCATAAAATTTGTAGGAAGAAATAATATTTCATCTTGGTTCTTTATTAGAATCTAGGAACTTATTATGCTGCAAGAGTAAATTATTTTAAAGAAATTAAGGGTGCAGGTCTTCAAATATTTTGGTTTACTCATTTGACAGCATTCCATCAGGTGCCACACCACCCCTGGAAATCAAGGACTTTGGCAAAAGCTGGAGAGATGGCAATGCATTTAATGTGCTCATCAATAGCATCCATAATGATCTGGTGGATTTAGACAGCTCTCATGGGAGATCTAATGTGGACAGACTGGAGAATGCTTTTGATGTTGCTGAGAAGGAGCTGGGCATCGCAAGACTGCTGGATCCATACGGTAATCTTTTAATTTGATAAAATAGTCTGTGCATTAGGTATATGATGTAAAATGTGACATGTTTAAGAATTAAGCCAGTATTTAAGAGGTGCGTGTTGTCTAGTGCAAAAGAAAAACTTACAGAAATGTACAGGCAATACAACTTTACATCACCTCATTGTTGTTTGTTTGAAATCTAAGTGTTTGTTTTTAGACCATTACATTGAAGAAGCATACCTCTTAAAGACAAGTATCTGTGGCTTGAAATCTAAAACAAACAGCAATGACTTTTCTTGTATTTCCTTTCCAAGTTTGAACATATTGTCCAAATGGCTGCAAACTAAATGCAAACCAGATACAACAATCAAAACTGGCAAGAATAGTAATTTTGTTTGTTGTAACTTTCGATAAGTTTTAACATTCTTGTGCATGTCATTCAGTTATTTGGATCATTAACAATTACTAGTGATTTAATAATGTTTTTTGACCAAGTGATAACTGTTTTAATCAATGGTGTTCAGTGCATTGAAGATATGAGTTGCCTAAAATCATTTTGAAAGGCTTTACTTTTTATCCTGTGTACAGATGTTGATGTTGACAAACCAGATGAGAAATCCATCATGACCTATGTATCCCAATTCTTCAAAAGTTACCCAGAGGCTGGAACAGAACCAAAGGTAACACTTTTAGAAATCGGTCAAAGGCCACTACAATTTTACAAGATCTATCAAAGTTCTCTATAATTTTATACTGTAGAAAAGGGTACAATTTTTAGTTTTAAGACATAATGAATTAAGACAGTGATTCACATGAGAGTAGAGATTTTGAACCAAACACAGAATGTTTTTTTAGATCATAGAATGTAGTTTTAATTTACTGGCATTAATATGTCTTTCTTACAATCATTATTTTTTTACTGCCCCAGGACCCAGAAAATGACCCAGTAGTTATCCAAGAAAGACAGATGTGCCAGCAAATCCAAGATTGGACAGTGAAAGGCCAATCCATGATGGTTGCAGCCACAAGGGCCTCCATACAGGGAACATTGACACTAGATGAAAAATATAAGGTAAGCAAATTTCATATAACCAACATTTAAGAAGATTGCAGGATGGCCTGAAGTAATTTAAAAATGTGCCAAAGGTACATTAGTTAAATAATTTTGATGGGTATAGTTAATAAAAATTTGTTAGAAGGTGAACCTTATGATATTGTTGATATAGACACAACTGATGTAAAATCTTCAACGTTCCCCCATGAGACAATCCGCTAAGAATATTGGACTGCTCCACCAATCAAAATTTTGGCTTGATGCTGACATGAGGTCTGTGTCACTTACAGCTAGCACTTACAGCTAGCATTTTTATCACTGCTATCTACAGCTGATCAGAGATATTTGATCAAGGATCAATTTAGTGAGGACCAGTTTGAAAAGAATTGAATGAACGCATACTCTTAAATTTCAGGACCCTTATAATTTGTCGTGCCTAAAGATATTTAAAATGATTTTTATATAACCTGCAGAAGTTCTGAAAGTATCAGACTCTTACTGGTTTACAGTAGTCCCTTTAATAGATTGTTAATTCTAAATAAGATATTTTATTGCATTTATGTATGAAAAATGACCCCATTACTCTTTAGAGTCAAATTTGTTTATTGGTTATAGTTGTCATTAAACTGTGTAGTTTCATTGTATCCAAATATTGGCCCAATTATCCAATTATGCAAAACAAATTTATCTTCTATGAACTGTTCAGACCTCAAATTGGTTTACAAATTACTCTACTGGAACAAGATGATCGTTTGCAAGTAGTTTTATGCCCAGAAGTTGATGGTCATTACACAATTACTTTAATTCAAATCCAGTAAATAACTGAAAGCTGCAGTTTCCTGTTCTCAGTTATTGACATTAAACAGGCCAGTCAAATATGACTTTCACATGTAATTGCCACATAATTGGCGGTATTTGTCTTTCAATTCACTTCCTCACCTTTGCTCCCAAGTTGTATTTCTTGCATCTCATATTATGACATGTGATCCCATCCCATTATCCAATCATAACGCACCAATCAGTACACACCCCCAGCTGTATCGCCCCCTAGGGCAGTCTAAATATAATGCGTAAATATCATTGTCCAGACCAAGCCATATTTTTTGCCGGCTATTATTTTGACAAGTGATGACTTCATGATACCAACACCTTTTACCTGTTGACATATTTACCACATGGTAAAGATTTGCTTACTAACAATGCAGGTAGCTGTAGTAACATGGTGGATGAGATTATCCTCATCCTTAGGTGTCAAAGTTAACTCCCCTGTTATGGTGAAATTCAATTCCAGCAATTTATAGCATTCCAAGTTGAGCACGAACGAGTGAGGAGGGTCGCTGCTGTCATCATGGAGAAGAAGAAGAAAAAAGTCCTGGTTACAATGACTGAAGAACAATATGTGGAGACTCTCACCAAATTCACCAAGGTCGAGGTGGAATACAAGGAATGGAGACGCAATTTGGAGATCACGCTACCGGGTCGGCTTGGGGAGGTTGGGAAATGGTTGGATCAAGCGGAGAAGATGATGGGTGATGAGCTGAAGCCGCTGGAATCACAGGAGGAAACGTGTAGCACTATGAAGAGGAAATTGGATGAGCATG
Organism: Ophiothrix spiculata; assembly: GCA_000969725.1. Lineage (NCBI taxonomy): Eukaryota > Metazoa > Echinodermata > Ophiuroidea > Amphilepidida > Ophiotrichidae > Ophiothrix > Ophiothrix spiculata. The sequence goes on from JXSR01S016196.1 coordinate 3,890, forward strand.
TGGTAAGACGTGATGTCAGGGGAGGTTAGCAATTCCGTGTGGGCTGTGGAGGTTTTATAAACAATTTTGTGAGTTTTGAAATTTGGTAGACAATGCAATGTATGGCTTATCAGCAGAACTTGTTTTTTGTTGAACTGTGACTGTTCTTTATATCCCTCTCAAATTTTCAGGGTTTTGGTTTAGGATTAAATTGAGGGTATAAGGGTTAGGATTCAAATTAGGTTGCAGGGTTAGTTTTAAGCATGGAGTTTAGCGTTAGGGTTTAGTTATGATAGGTTCTAATCTTTACTCTTCCCGACTCTTTTCTGCTATGTTTTTATTGTGAGGCGCTTACATATGGTATAACTTATGGTTAATGTCAGTGTTTACATAGATACAGAATACCCGTGTTGTTTATGACGCAAGAAATTCACTCTGTATCTAAGTTGTCAGATGGTGCAATATTGACATTCGGCTTGCCTGGATAGTATGGCGTGTGTTTATGTCCTATTGCTAGGATGTGTTTAGGTTTATGATGCACCTTTGCCAAATGTCATCAGCATGTGATATGTTTCATATGGATGGGTAGCTAGAATCAGTCTATTTGATACCAGCAACCTTTTGATTTAATGTTATGGGGTTAATGTTAAAGGATGTGATGCTATTTGAAGTGGTTAGTACTGGTTCTCATTGGTGCAATTGGCAATTCAAGACTGGTGTAAACTAGTATTTTGAGTGCCATTTTGCCTTAATAACTCGAACTTTGTAATAATGAAATAAAAACATTTCTGTAATTGACAATCCAATGATGATATCAAATGTTTGGAAGATATGTAACATTTATTGTGAAAAACAAATTCAGTGTTTGAGAGACAGTAAAAAATATACAATTTTATAATTTATTTTTCATTTTCTGTCAAATATTCATTTGAAGTTAAGCAAAAAGTAGATACAGCAATGTTTCCAAATTTTTACTCTATAGAAATTTAAAGTAAATGTCTAAGGATTTGCATATAGTTTGTGGAATTTTACTGTAATTGTCAAAATATGTTTTAAAATATGTTTAAGAATGAGAGCTAGTTCTTTGAGCAAATTTTAAGAAGATGAGATGAATTTTGAAATGAGGGTGATTTCAGAAAGGAAATGTCGAGGAGATATGATGAATTTTAAAATGAGGGAGATTTCAATGAGTGAATATTGAGAAGATGAGATGAGTTTTGAAAATCTTACCATAGACAAATAGATGCAGTTCACAAAATATGTAAAATAGATCAAACTATTATCTTAGCCAATTCTAGGAAAACTTTCTGAAACATTTTGTGGTCAAAATCATTTGTGATTCATTTGTATTATTTTGGGCAAATAGACTAGTAACAGCATAACTTTCACTTCAAATAAACCTTTTTTGAAATGAGTAGGTAATATAGTTTAGATGAATAAATTGTAGATAGAGTTACAAAGTCAGGAACCAAAATACTTCGAGTAAGTGCTTATTTTGGATATGTCCACTACAACTCTTTTAAGGTGTCTGATCCACGCGCAGTCCACGCGTACCAGTACCCGCTAGTGTCCGAGTTGGTAAGTGCCGCAATACGCATGCGCATTTACTCTGAGTAGTGTTTTGAAGGTAAAAATTGCCATATTTTAATATTTTTCTGGAAAATTAAGTCAGTGACCCCCAATTTTTTATTTTTTTATTTGAAAGAGCATACTTGTGCACAACTTTTGTGAAAATATTAACAAAAATGCTCTCGCAGATTTTTTGAATTAACACTAAATAATGTCACTTTTGCCACATTTCCCATAGACCCCTGTACTAATTTTCCCAAAAAAACCTCAAAAAATGCTGTTTTTAAACCGACTCTCATGCAAAAATGAGTCCGGTGACCCCCAATTTTTATTTTAAGAATCAGTTCTACATCGATAAAATATCATTCATGCCGATTTTTACTAAACCAAACACCTTAACCAAACACCTTAAACCATAATTTATGAAAAATACTGTCCTGATGCATTTAATACAGAGTACAAAGTTGTTAAACCTTGTAATTTGATTTCTAAATGGAATTAATATTTTTTGTTAAACACAGAAACACTTTAATGATGCACACATGGTACACAGAAGTTTCTTACACATCAAGCAATCTGGTGGCAGAGTTGGCTCAGAAAAAGTACCTGAACCAATCCTAGATAACATGGCGCAAAGGTTCAATGAAATCCTCCCTGCAGCTGAAAGAAAACAAGTGAAACTGGAGTATCTGGAGAAAAAGTATAAATTGTTAGCATTTATTGTTATGGCCGAGAAGAAGTTGCAATCGTGGACAGTGAAATACAGGACCAAGGAGACAGTGATTGAGTTACTTGAGACTTACACAGTAAGAGCTTTTGTGTTTTGTATGTTTTGTAAGATACTCACTAAATGGTAAAATAGTTTGGGACCCCGTCTAAATAAATACCTGTTGACAAATACCGTGCTGAAGGTCTAAGATCTTAGTGATACCAAACTTGAATACATGTACTTGACATTTCCTTAGACAAGGAGCTAACTACTAATTGTTTTGTAGAAACGCATATGAAACTCTGCTAGAATGTCTAAGATGGTAGGTTCAATGCCCCCTGGGGTTGACACAGGACTTAAAGTGATGCCAAGAGTGATGCCAAGAGTAGAATTTATACCCCCTTCAGACAGAGCCAAAAAGTCATCTTTAGTCATATTCGAGTTATATCGAGTTCAAATTTCACTTGTGTGTGAACACTTCAAGTCGACTTAAGTCATCTTTCAAAAAGTCGTCTTACATCAAATTTTCAACTCGCTAAAAAGCAAGTTAAGTCGCGTAAGTAATTCAATGTAACTCGATTAACGACGACAACCGATGACTTTTCGTATGTGTGAACACATATCGTCGTAAATCGAGTTGAATTCGTGTTTACTTCTACAGCGCATTGACGTGGAACAAGTAAATTTCATTTCAATTCGACTTCAAAATCGTAGCGCATGTGTGAACAGTCGTAAGTCGAGTTATTTTTCATTAATCCGAGGTCGTGTTTGAAATTGAAAATGAACTCGATATCAAGTTAAGACGACTTTTTAGTGTGTCTGAACGGGGTATAAGTGACTTGGGTCATAGTTATCAGCGAACATCTGTACATGTGCTGGACTTGCAAAGTCAAGGAGGTGCAGTGCATTATAGTTTACATACATTTCTTTTTCTTTGTTTTATATTGTGTATAAGCCTAATTGCAATAATGAGTCAACAAAGACAAAGAGACGAACAAAATAGAATAATTAGCTACTTTAGAGGTTTTTTAGTAGGCACCAAGCTGTTGATTATTTTTTGACAATTTGATGCCAAAAATGAGATCCAAGAATTGTCCTCAGTTCTTAAACCCATCATTTGCATTAAAAAATACCAACTTTATCTTGCCTTGATGCCTCAAGAAAATTATGAAAACTTCAATTGCCAGTTTGTTTAATTATTGAGTTTGTCACATTTTGGTGGTCCAATGTGTAGAAATGTTATCCTTATAAGCTGTTATTCTAAACTCTATACTTCATATGAATAAATATTGTTTAGAGCTAATTTAGAAATCATGATTTCTTTCAGACATTTATAAAGGATGGTCAATTCTTTGAGCAGTATGACAGGACGTTACGGCAGGTGGAAATGGTAACCGATGTTTATCATAGACAAATATCAGAAGGTGAGTTGGCTTGCTTAAAAATTATGTAAATTATGAGAGAAATTGATGGGTTTTGTAGAATTCATTTTGTTCAATACTTCGATAGAACACTATGTGTAAAAAAATTGCATCATAATTCAATCATAAACTTTGGACTTAGTTTGATTTTAGACGGACTTAAATTGTAGCTTTGAATTTGAGGTATGTTTAAACAAAACAAGTTAAGATTGGTCAAAGTGAAATTTAGTCAGTACCATAGCTAGGATTTTGACCAAATTTGATAAAAACTAAGCCTGCTTGAAAAGTCCTCAAACAGGCTTAAAAAACAACAAAATGTACTGATTTTGATTGAGAGACATTAATATTTGAAGTGGGCGTAATCCCAATCCCCTCCCTGGTGATGCTGCTGAATTTAGTATTACAGTTAAATATATTTTCTTAAGCCCCCTCCTAAATTGTTATCTATATTGTTATTAATGTGAATGGTTATAATTGATTAGCTATTGCAGTGAGAAATTTCCAGCAAATGCCACTTTATAAAGAAAACATGATATACCTAAACCAAGTCTAATTTTAGACCTGACTTAAACAACATTAAAATATTTTGTGCATAGAGACCTAAGCATCTGTATTTGTGTAATTTTGCCCAAATTGTCATTTTTAAACATGCTTTTCATTCATTTAACCCCAATCTGCTTTTTAAGTGTCTTGTAGATTAAAGCACAACATCATACTTATTTGAATTGTGTAATTTTTACAACATAAACTGGAACAAAAACATGCTCCATTTATTTCATTTTCATGATTCAGCTATGAAATACAGAAATACTTACCTGGATAGCCCAGACAACCATGAATAAAATCCAAGGCATTATTAATCCAACCCCAAATGTGAAAGCGAAATAACAGATTCTGCACATGAATTAGGTTTATTGTACTTTTGTAGAAATATTGACTTTGACTGTTGTATTACTATGGCAGTTTGATACCTAGCCAAATTTTGATATTTAAGTAGTGATTGAACAAATAATGTAAGAAGGAGTTAATTTCATGTCATGATGTTTGATGTTTTTCTTTGAGTGTACAATGCGTAAGTTGTACCTACTCCTACTTTTGATTGATTGTAGCAAAATATTTGATAATTAATTTTACCTGACTTGATACAGGCAATGCTAGCTCCCACCATACTTGCCCCCACATTTTGAAAATGAGAGAAAAAGCTTCTTGAATGGGATAATATTTTTTTTCTCTGCTCTGATTGTGCTTTCTTTTACAGCTTAACTTATTTACTAAGGGAAAGATACAACTGCAGATATAAAGTGCAGAACCTGTTAGTGTATTGATGTTTTGAGTTTTGCAAAATGTTAATAAAATAAGGGAATGTTCTGTTTTGTCTGTAAGCCAAATAAAGCCCAAGAAAAATGTAGAAAGTGTATTTTAAACGGGTCCTTTACACTCAAGAATTTGGGAAGAATGCAGGATGAAACTAGAGCACCAGGAAAATTTGGAATGGAATTGCATTGATTGTCAAATCAAACTGTGGTAAAAATCATCCTTTTCTTAAAAGGGATCCTTACAGATCTCTACTCACAGCTTTTGAGAATCTTGTTTGGTCCAAATAACAACCTTTTTGTCTCGTTTTCTGGTTAGAAATGCCAACAAAATGACACCTGAGCAGTGTTTCTGCTAAGGCCATATGGTGCGCCATTGGCACAGGAACCTTGGAATGTACCACAACAGGTTTTTGAAAATGTGTGAAAAAGAATGCCTATTTAGCCAGTTTATATTATAGCCCCAGCTAGTGATTTTGGCCTCAAGCACTTCTTCAACTTTAGTTGATTGGTGCAAGCTCAAAAACTTTAGCGGAAACACTGTGCCTGAGTGCCCCAGATCCTTCTTGTTGATGATTTACACATAAACAAACAGCTGAAATTTGTGGTAAATACACATTATTTCTCAAATTTCAGCCAAAGAGAAAGACTCTGTCAAGAAGTTTTATAGTGACATGGTACAGAAGAAGCGTAACCTGGCGGTTGAAATCCATAGTGTCAAGACCATGATGGAGGAAGTGATTGAGCACTGGGATAAATACACCAATAATGTCCAGTTGTTACAGAAATGGCTGGAAGATGCTGAGAAAGTCCTGCAACAGGCTGATGAACCTACTAAAATGGTGAGAAGTTCTCTGTGTTCAGAAAATGTTTTGTTGAATATGTTTAATATAGTTGAATAACACTTAAGCATTTTCACATTTTCTACAATTGGAATATTATGCCATTGACCAAGGAGATACGATACATACCTGAACATGCAACTGCAGGCAGGTTTTCAAACATTTACTAAAATTATTTCCGAGCCAAGCTTCAACTCATTTCAGTAATTGTTGCATTAAGGAATGGTTCTTATATGAATTTATTTTGCTTGGTGTGACTGAAACTACTAATTGATTTAATTATAAATCTATTGTGTTTTAGCAAGATTTTCAGAGTACTAGAAACCTGGGGAGGGGTACTCAAGTTCGGTTTGTGTAGGGATGTGCCTCTGGGAAAATTGAAAAGCCACTGAACCAAATGCCAATTGTCAAGAAAAGGGGATCCATTCATTTACCAATATTCACACATTTTATGTCAAATTTATCAGAAAATCACATTTTTTGCCCCAAATTGGCACAAAAAGTTTTTGTTTTTGGTGCAAATTTCGAAAAAGAAATCTGATCAAAATACCAAACTTTCCAAAGAAAATGAACCGTTTGAAATACCAGACAGCCTTATTTTGCTACCTGAATTTGGGGCATGTCCCCATAACCACTTTTGTACTAAGTACCTGAAGCCTGGAGCTAGAATGGCAAATTATATTTAAGAAAATGTATCATTATGCTGTAGCAGCCATGACAAAGTCAGACTTCAAAACCAGCATTGATTTGAAGTAGGCAAGTCAATTAATTGAGATGAGCAGCATATAAATTTGAGCAATTCAAAAAAAAAAAAATCTCAAATCACCCAATAAAATATTTAATTTTACTTTCTGTATTCTAAACTTTCAGCATCATTTCCGAGACTTATCTCATTGGTTAGACAGACACACATCCATGAATGAATCTGGTAATTTCCTGATTGAGATGTGCCAAGAGGATGTGACGTTTGAAGTCCAGCAACAGCTCTTGCTTATCAACAGGAGATGGAAGGAGGTCTTTGAGCAGTCAAAGGTATGTGATGTAGCATTTTTCAGAATAGAATTGCCGAAACAAAATTTCAGAGAGACTCACTCTTTTACCAGGTTGTTTGTGACAGTCTTTATTGATGTTTTTCTGAGTCAATTGTGTTTAATTATCTAGTAAGTTCGTGTTTGGTGGTGATACTTAACAATGATAATTTTCCTTCCAAAGCCACAATGTGATCGAGGATGGTTAGAGGGATGACACAGATTATCCTAAACCAAGACCCATCCTACTCCAAATCAATATATCTGTTTGGCACAATCAGTGACTTACTGTTTGAACCAGATGGTTTAACAGTCTAACTTAATTTTCTTTATTCTCAGTGAAAATATTGTGAAACCTAGTCAAATAAGGGTTAATATTAGTTGTTACAGCACTACATTGTCTTGCAAACGTGAGGGCCATGGGTTTGCTTCACAGGGGAGCTATCATTTCCTACTTGTCCCTGTCATTGATCATTTCTCATGATGGCATATCTGTTTGAATATGCAGTAATAATTGCCCTGTAGCAAAAAAAATACTAAAGCATGAGTATTACAGATTCCTATTTGCATCTATTTTCTTATCATATCAGGGCTATATGAAATCAGATGAGGCCTTACGACGGCAACAGGAATTCAACCAAGGTGTGGACAAATACAATCAGTGGTTGGAACTAGCTGAACCACTGGTGTTACACTCATCTCCATGTGATAGCAGGGTGCTCAGAGAACAAGCACAATACC
>JXSR01S016196.1:24154-42449 GCA_000969725.1 Ophiothrix spiculata
ACTAGAAGGACAACTCAACTTAATACAGGTAAGTCTTCTTAAAAATGCTAGAGAAAGCCATGGAGCAGGGTCCAGTGTGGCAGGAGTATGATGAGCTGAAACGACAGATGACGAGATGGTTGGATATGCAAGACAGCATTGTAGCAAGGGAGTGTTGTGATTTATATAGGCAACTCAGATAAACTAGAAGGACAACTCAATCTATTACAGGTTTGTTGTTTTGGGATGCTATCAAATTTCTCTTTACACCTCATTGACCCTTTGAATACAGCCATAGTGTTTATCTCATGTCATCTTCAATTTTTGATACGAGAGTGCCCAATGCAGGTCTCTCAAATAAAGAAATCTAAAACATATATATGGTTGTCTGACATTGAGTTAAATTTGATTTGTCAACATTTGGTGAGTTGAAATTGCTATATCTGAAGTTAGCATATGTTTTCAAATTATTTATTGAGAGACATGTGTTCCTGGCCAAATATAGGCCCTGTACCTGTAATTATTGATCATTGAGGCCCGTATTCACAAAATGTATTTTAGGAATAACTTTATTCTTGGATTTTCGTTCTTGGAATAGAGATAGTTCGGAGCCATGAGCTAAGTTGGATTTTATACAGCCTGGGATAAGGCGCTTGGTCCAAAGACTTCACCAATATATTGCTGACATCCCCAGTTAAAATCCCCAGTCTACATGGGTTTTGACAAAGTGATATTGCGGATTTTTGTAATGGATATGACTTGGGGAAATATAGCAAAACTGGTGATCCTAGCGAGGATGCCGCAATTGATTCGTAGAAACAAGCATTTAAAAATCAAATACTACTCAAGTGTCCCTTATCGATATTTGACCACGGAATTAATCAAAGCAATTATAGCGAGACGGAAATCGATTAACTTTATAGTAAGGGTCTAAAGTGGGTCTATGAGTACTGTGTTATATTTGTGCAGGAAAGTTGAGAATAATGTTCAGGCATCAACATAGTATTTCAACAATTTGAAAAGATCGCCAAAATCTGTAGTTTTCAAAGAAATCACTTGTTGAATTACTCGCAACTTCTGTTTGTATATCTTCCGACGGGTTCGTAATGTTCTGTTGTCAATCATAATTATCATATTATGTGTTTAAACAAACAATTCCTCGTGTCATTTCTTGCTTCAGAATATTTCATAACGGTTTCCTTATTCTTTAAAAGAATAATTTTTCCTGAATTATTCTCATTTTACATTTAACATTTATTTTATCAACTGATTCATCATGTTCATGAGTCTTTTCTTAAGCGGCTAAGATTGCGCAATACATGTTTAGCTTTATCTATTTAATTAGAAAGAAATCACTTACGCTGTGACTGACCGGTAAGTGTTATAAACGAAACGAATAAAGGGAACATTATCATAAATATTATCAAAAATTAATACAATACTATAATAAGTTTTTAAGTTTCAATGCTAAAATGTCCCATAAGTTTTTAGACCTATGATACACTAGCATGGCCAAGTTTACCCGGCGCATCTGTGCTGTGCTAGCTTACGGGACGATTCCCCCGGGCGTGCTACCACATGCTCCGCTGGTATTAATATTCACGGTGCATTTTGTGACTTAAAGAAATGTGTATCTATGTTTCATGGCCCTTTGGCCTGCTCTTAAAACATCGTTTTGAAACAATAAAGATCTTTTTTTATAGGTAACTGAGTTTAAAAAGCTATTATTAAATAAAATAATATTATAATAGTTCAAAAATAGAAATAAAATAGTTCAATACTGATATTTAAGCAAAATCAAATCTTATAAATATTTCCGGGAAATAAGAAGGCAAAAATTGTTTTATGATATAAGTTCCTAAAAAGGACAAATATTAATTTTATGATATAAGTTCCTAAAATTAATAATGATGACCCGGGAATGGTGTTTTTATTCATTACTGAATAAAATAATTGTCAGTAACAAAACAATCATTTGGTTACACCATTTAAATTGTGTAAAGTCAAATTTATGATTGAAAATAAAGTGATTCGACTTCTTTACTCTATCGTGTCTATATATCAATCAATTTATAAGTAGCAAAGATCGTCGATATTTATATTACCTTGATAACAAAGGCGCTACTTAAGTTTCTTCAATAATCGATTTTGTATGTTTCGCGGGAATTTATTTTATTGGGGATGTCACAGCAATGTCTATTCTGCAGGGGCAAGTCATTTTTGCGGATGCCAGGCTGGAATTTAGGTGATCTTAAATTGGTGACTTTACTCAGGACGTCAGCAAAATATTGGTGAAGTCTTTGGACCAAGCGCCTAACTAGCCTTTTGAATAACTTTATTCCTCATTTGTGAATACAATATGGCATCACCAATGGAAGAAATAAAAAATTATTCCTGGAATAAAGTTATTCCGCTTTTGTGAATACGGGCCTGAGAGTCCAAATACACTATGTGCAAAATGTAGTGTTCTTTAGCAAAGGTGTTTACTCTCATGTACTCCCATCATCAATGTGTCAGATAATGATGTTGCTATTTGCAAATAAACTACTTGAAAATGTTACATCTCATGCATTATTTATAAAGCTTCTTTCATTTTTTTGTTATAATGATGCTTTCTTAAGAACTGTTTATATAAATTCATTATTCCTATTTCTTTGTCAAATGTAGGACCTCCATGAAGAATGTCAAAATAAACAACCAAAACTGGAGGAAATGTTATCTCTAAACAAAGACCTACAGCAACTGCAAAATGCTAGCTCAGAAGCACAAGCTAGATTTATTGAAGATAAAGATCAGCTTCAGAGTCATTGGCAAGGACTAGATAGTTCACTCGTAGAGGGCACAAAATCAATTGAAGCAACCTTGGCAGAACGTAAGGACTTTGTCACCAGATGCGACTCACTTGCTGGACATCTAAAGCAGTATCAAGACCAGGTTGAAGGCTGGAAACATGTGTTTGTAGATGAAGTGCCTCAAGAATTAGATAGAAATAATGTAAGTATTTTAGCTTCTAATTCACAAACATATCTCATATAAAATTTGTCTCCGTGTGTGTAGAAATTGCTTCATGGTTAGTCTCCACAATATCTTGCTGGTATATTGATCCAAACATCTAGACCAGTGCTTTTCGTCTAGTGGCGCACACGCCAAATTTGGTGCATTGACAAGTACTGGTTGGTGCTTTGACTCTCAAAAAACAAGGAAATATGTATAAATAAATACATTGAAAAACCCTTTTCAGTAAAAAAGGATGCATTTGATGCTCTAACCTGCAGTTTTCCCATTTTTTGGCATTTGATACAACAATTTTTGATATAACAATCTATATGCCAGAAAATATATTGGGGATAATGCATTTGCAACTGGCGATCTTTCTCTTTTGCACAAGTTAACTTGCCATATCCATTCTATTGACTCCTTAATGTCTAAGAAATCCTATTCATATTGAATGATCTTAATTAGGATTTGCCGCATCATAAAGCCTGTTTGTTATGTTAGATAATTTATGTTTAAATGTTTTGGTCTGTAAACAGTTTAAAAAGCAAAAGAACAACTGGACCAGCTTTGAATTCAAAATGGCTGGACCAATTCAGCTGAAACTTAAAAGTGATAGCTCTTTACTGATGGTGTTTCATATGAAACAGAATGCTAAATTTTGAAAAGTTATATGATGTACCTTTAATCCATGGTAAGAATTAGTTTACTTTTAAGGAATAATCCTCAATCTTTTGTGAAAAAACTTGAAATTAGGAAAATTTTGATTCTTAGATTTAAGAAACATCTAAAACTGATAGCTCTTTACGGGTGGTGTTTCATATGAAACAGAACGCTAAAATTTGAAAAGTTATATGATGTACCTTTAATCCATGGTAAGAATTAGTCTACTTTTAAGGAATAATCCTCAATCTTTCGTGAAAAAACTTGAAATTAGGAAAATTTGATTCTTAGATTTAAGACACATGTATTTACAATTTCCTTTTTACAGGCTGATCATGTTGAGCTTTCTAAACTTGCTGAAGATATAAGGGACATTGAAGAAAAACTGAAACCTATCATTGAAAAATGTGATTCTACTGAAGAGTTGACTTTATCACACAAATTCACAGCTATAACTACTGTATATGAACAGATTGAGGAAATACTAATATCAAGGACTCAACTATATAATGAAGTTCTTGAATTCCATGAACTAGAGTCCTCAAGCCATGCCTTTTATGATCAACTTGAAACAGATTACTCAGAAATGAGGACTGATGCAGAAATACAGAATGCCATTGACAAGATGCAAAATCACAAACCCTCTTTGGAAAAGTGGGGAACCAGGACTCCTGAAATCAGTAATTTATCCCAGAAAGCCAAAGTAGCACTGAAATGTAGAGACAACCATAAACAGTACTTACCCGATGAGGAGTTACAGAAATTAATTGCCAAAGATGATACCTTGAGTGCCAAATTGAAATCCAAGCAGGAGGAAGTTGCCGAGGCAGCCAAGCTTGGAGATGAGTTGGATGGGAAAGTTGCCAACTTGATGGACTGGTTGGAACAGATACGGAAGGAGCTGGAGAAAGGAATGCTGCCTGTTGCCAGTGCGGATGATGTGAAGACACAGTTGCCGGTTTATGAGGTAAGTTGAACACCATCTAATGATTCAAATGATAATCATAAACTTATCTATGAATAACTTTATTTTTGGATCAGCCATTTTTGAAATAGAGATAGTCGACTGTTGTGGAATAAATTGGATCGGGTCCATGGATTAACTTTATATTTTGTTTGTGGATACCAAATGACCTCAATGGAATACAACTTGCTCAAAAATTCATGATCATTGGCCTGTGTGTTTGTTGTAATATAAATGTAAGAAGGTCTCCTTGAAGAAAACCCAATCTGAAATTTTATTAGACTTTGAAATTTTAGTACAAATTGTTTGTATTTAGCAGGTGCAATTATTTCAGTATTCAATATGAAGTATTTGTAATGTTTGCTTAATGCAAAAAAAACAACATATATAGGTCTATGCCGATATTGTTAGAACAAAAATTGAATGATTTGGTCTGCTGTTGTTAAGGATTGTGAGATCAAATTTTGTTGGTATCATTTTGAGCAATATGTATCCAGTCGATCTTCACTGTTCAAAAGTATTGGGAAATTCACATATTCAGGCAAATTCAGGCAAAATTACAAAAAGCCATAACCATCCCTGTGCATCGCTCCAAGTGTGAAAAGAACATTATTTGATGATTCAAATATTTTTTCAGTTACCAACCATCAAAAATAGTCTTATTTGTCAAAAAATGTCAAAAAGCCAACATAATATCAGGTGTCCAAATGAATATGGATGTAACCTATTGACAACCCTACATTTTACAGAATCTTCAATCTGAAATGACAAGAAGGCAACCAGAGAAATCTGACATTGAGAAGCTTTGTCAGCAACTCATTGAAAAAGATCCAAACAGACAACCTGAATTGCAACAAACACTAGATAAGGTGACTGCTGCCTGGGAAGAGGTAGAAGATGAGCTTGCAGACAGGTCCAACCAATGCCGTGAGGCCATCCATGACTGGGTTGAATTGGACAACCAGGTGATGCCTGTAATGCAAGGGTTAGCTAGGGCTGGAGCAGTCACCGAGATACCAATCAAATGTACCAATAGGGAGGAGGCAGAGGAGTTGTTGGCACAGCACAAGGTAGGTGCTTTGTAAAGTATGCCTCCATGACTTGGCTGAATTAGACAACCAAGTGATACTTGTCATGCAAGGGTTAGATAGGGTTTGAACAGTCACCGAGATGCCAATTAAATGTAGCAGCCGGGAGGAGGTAGAGGATTTGTTAGCACAGCATAAGGTAGGGTTGTTAAATAGTCATTGAATGATTGCATAGGTTGAAATTGGCAATATGATGATATATGTTATGCAAATAAGTTTGATCAGGTCAGATGCAGTCACTGAGTACAATTTAAATGCAGGTGTCAGAAGGGTGGAGATGAGCTATTGGTCCAGCAAGAGCTCTTTGTTTATTGGAAATACCAGACATTTGCCATGAAATGACTTGCTGAGAAAGCAAATTTCAAAATCAAAAATGTCAATAGCAGGCTAAAGCTGAGAGTGAAATGAACAACCATAACTTTACTTTACACTGAATAGGCTGGCCTAAATCACAATGTGGATTGATACAGAAACAAAGCTAAACCTAGCACAACTGGAGCAGATGCAGCATGCGTCATATGTGTGACTTGGTACGTGCTTAGGTATCTATGGGATTAACATTGTTAGCAGATGGAGAAAGAAGGAAAGCTTTAAACCGTACCTATTTAATGATGATAAAAGTATAGTTATGACCCATCTTATCCATCTGAGTAAACATAACTGAGCTCAATTTGAGTATATATAGAACAATCTGTTGTTTACATTTATTTCAATTCACTTTATTCCAGACTGTGAGAAACGACCTTGATTCATTACTAGCCCCAGCAGACACGATGCCAACTGCTGCTCAACAACTGGCTTCCACCTTACACCACCTGCCAACATCAGACCTTCCTCCAATAGAAGAACAAGTAATCTCCACCCAGCAACAACTTGATAACACCAAAGCTCTTGTGGATGAGAGGATTGGACAGCTAGAGAAACAGCTGGATGTCTGGAACCAGGTTGCTGCCAGGGAGAAGGCGCTGGAATCTTGGCTGGGGTGCTCTGTGGCCAGTCTCCAGGAGACTCCTCGAGAGATGGGCGAAGATGATGAAGTGCAATTAAAACTGGACCAGTTTCAGGTGAGAGGCATGACAATGTTTTAAGCAAATTTGTAGTTGACTTTCAATAAGCAACTTTTTGTGTATTGATGAGACACATACAGTTAATAAGCAATAAAGAGTCATGCTCAATCCTGATTTTCACCATTTGATGATGGTGCTATTGTAGCTTCAAGCCAGTCACCTGCAAAGCAGCCCAAAACTGCATTATGGAGAAAATTTGACATTTTTGTTACATGTAGCATATGTGCTATCATTGACCATCAAGGTCTCATTTGTAAAATGATGTGCAATTTGACGTTTGGATTTTTGAATGAATATCAAAATGGGAGATATATGGGATTACCAAGTGCATATTCATTATTCTAATATGCAATGTTCTCTGTAAGTTTCTGACAATTCAATATTTTAAAATTTCATTAATAAGTAATTCCTTATGAATGTTGGATAAATAATTTTACTTACAGAGCGAAATGTGTGATCAAGAAGATGAGCTGAATTTACTAGCTTCCAGCTTATCAGAACTGAAATATCTGAATCCTGAGGCAGAGTTTCCTGTTGTGGAAGAGACTGTCAAGAAAATCCAGGCTGATATGGTGCAAGCTAAACAAGTAAGTGATGTTTGTTGTTGTGGAAGAGACTGTCAAGAGAATCCAGGCTATAATGGTGCAAGAGAAACAGGTAACTGCCATATAAATTGGAGATTCATTTGGAGTGGCAGAAACTAAAAATTTTATGAGATTAAACTTCTGCTCTACAGGAATTTATGTAGCTCAGGGGTATATTTTTAAATGTGCTCCTAAGGTACATAGACTTCTGCAGTGCTTAAATTCAATCCATTATATATTTTAGTGAGCATTGGTTTTGTTGATGGTATGAATGATCATGTTGTTTTGTTTAAGGTTATGGTTTGAAAGTAATTTCTTTTTACTTGATTTGCATGAAATTTGGCTTTTGAACATGTTGATATAAAGATGTATAAAAGATAAATTCAATTGACAAGGTACAAAACACATCAAGGATTAAATATGATATGGGAAGTTGGCTAACTCTGCTTTTAAACATTTTATGAATTAATGTTTATGACAAATAAGGCTATCTTAACATTTTTCTTGATTATTGAATGTTGTCCAATATTTGTTAATTGTTTTTTTATTTGCCATTATTAGATTGTGTATTTTACCATCTCAATATTTTTTACAGCTTGCTCAAGATGCTCAAAGCAATGTTGGCAATTTCAACAGCCAAAGAGAGGCTCTGTTGTCAAGGATACAGGACTTATTGTCATGGTTACAAGCATGTCAACAAAGATTGGACGAATGTCATGATTGTAGTCTTCCAGATGAAAAGATTGTTGATGAGCTCCAGGACTGTAAAGTAAGCCCAATATGATATTTTGAGTGAAACTTGTATCAGATTTTAAGGCAATATAGTAGTTCATAATAGAATAATATTATTTTTTGCTGGGTATGTTTGCTTGTATGATCAGTTCAAATGAACTTCAAAATAAGATGGAAATAGAGATATTTGCTAAATGACTAAATGATTAGACATTTGTAAAATCATATTATTTTCAAATTTTCGTGATTGTTATTTCGCATTTCTTCTATAAATATTTATAACATTGTTAATTACACAAAAAATTAATGTTTATGAGTGCAATGGTACAAATATTTTATGAGGTGGAAGATCAAATGCTCCATACAAACGAGGCCAAGCCGAGTTGAATGGGGCATTTGATCTTTCACCGAATTAAATATTTGTTCCATTGACATGAATAAGAAACATTCATTATTTGTTTTATATGACAGCTAAATAAATCTTTGTAAACAAAACAAACCGAGACAACCATCTATGGTACTGTACATGCCGGCTTTTATACAACGACGCGTCTTATGCTGTGCCCGCGGAATGTGCAAGCGTACTCAATTTAAAATTACACCCGCGACTGATGTTGCGTCTTACCAAAAAAGGTAACCGTGCAATGTATCAAATTTTTTGCACGGCACTATTGCACAGTTGGTGAAGTTTACTATCAAAAGGATTAAATGACCAATAACATGTGACCCAAGATGCGCCAATCAAGTGACACAGATTTATTTAGCTGTTATATAAAATGTTTTGTATGTTTTTCAGGCTGTGACAGATGAGCTACTAGACAGGCAAGAAGAAGTAGCTGATATTGCCCAACAGTTGAGGGCTTTGAAGGAATCGTTCCCTTCTGCTAAAGTCCCAGTCTTGGAGAAAAGAGCTGCAGAACTAGACAAAACTTATGATGACACAAAACAAAAGGCTGAACAGGTGCGTGAATGGATGTGGTTGTTTATGTTAATTTCAGGCATGAGAATTTTCAGTTTTTAAAAGGAATTCAGTTTTTTTGGTTGCCAAAATTTACATGATTTTTTTTATTTTCAGCCTATTTTGGAGCATTTTGCCTAATTTCACACACTTTTTCAGTTTTTCTCACCACTTTCAGTGTTTTTCATGAAAAGCCATTCTCATGCCTGTAATTTGTAGGAATTTGACAAACCAACGCTCTTCTACACCACATCAATTGCCCAACTACTATATAGTACCAAGCAATATACAACATTTGAATTTTTGAGATACTAAATATAAGAGGGGTTGGGTATTTCTACTCTATAAACTACATTTAGTAAAACAGAAAGTAAGCAGCTAAATAAAACACAAAAGCTCATGTTGAGATAATTTGATTAAAAATAATTTCAAAAATTTTAAATTTTAGCATTACATTCATTTTTTTTTAACATTTAGGTTGATCGTGATCTTGCAAACACACTGAAGCAAAGATTTGACGCGTGTTTGCAGGATACATTAGACCGAATGGAGAAGGCTGATACAGATGTGACTAGTCATGCAAGCACACAGGGAGATATGCAAACACTGCTTGATAGACTCAACCAATTACAGGTAAGTGGAAACAAGAAATGTCTTTAAAAAAGACAATCAGCTCAGAGTAACCCAACCCAGTGATAAAACCAATTAAAGGTAAATGAAAAAAAAAACCCTGGTCAAGTTTTAATTGCACTTCATCAATAATTTGTGCACTAATTTTAATTTGCAAAGTGGGTCAAACCTCAGTTAATTTTAGAATCTTATATCTTTTTTATGTAAATATTTGTGATACAAACAGTCATTTTTTGAGAAAGAAACAATAAGCGGCATTAATATATTAATTTGCTTGCTATACTTGACAGTGCCATCAAATTTTCTGACAATGTGGGAACAGGTCAAGTATTTAGTTGTAGATTTTCCTCAAAGCTGTAGCCACATTACATATTTGCATGCATGGAATACAAAATACCCTATCCACTTGTCCATTTCAACTTATTACTATATGACAAACCTTTTATATTTTTAAATACCCTCACTTCCTAAAGTTGGAAAAAATATCAAACTGTTTAACAGACATATATGTCAACAATTGTTAACATACTTTGATAATCAAAGTATGTTAAAAAATTTTGACATACTGGTATGAAGAAATTCAATGGTAAAGGTGATATGCATTCCGAAAATCAATAGTTTGACGAGTGGATTGGCACTTTTGTTGTATGTGATTGGTTGAATACTATGGAGAAAACCAAAGTTTGAGTTGATGGTTCCAAGAGAATGATAGTCAACGACGGATAAAGTAACTTTCCACTTTGACATTTCTTTTTAGGCTCTCCAAGAAACTCAACCAACAGGCCAATCAGAAGTGGATGAGGTAAAACACAAGGCTGACATTGCGCTTCCCTATCAACCAGAACCAGCTCAAATATTAATCAAGGAACAGACTAAATCCTGTGCAGATAAACTGGAGGCGATAATGACAAATACAGACCAAGCTATCAGAAATCTGGATCAATGTGTACAGCAATATAGAGAGTTTGATTCATGCACTGCAGAGTTTGGTGATTGGCTTTGTGATATTCAAAAGCAAGTACAAGAGGTGTGTGTTCCAAGGAGTTCTGTAGCTGAAAAGCAGGGCCAGTTGGAAACCATCAAGGTAGGTGAAGCATTTGCCATGGATAAATCATTGCCAAAGTGTCACTAATGTAAAAAAGGATATTCCAAGCAAGTTGTATTTCCCCACATAAAGTGCTGAACCACAATGGAGCTTTGCTCTGCGGAAATTGGGTCCTAGTTGAACATCATTTTTGGGTTTTCATCAATTTGCAATATTTTCATCATTGTATTTGTCAATTTATTTGTATGTCAGTGCTTATATAGTTTTGGTCAGTTTTGGTATGTGGTTATCCCAAATTTGCTGTTGACGATAGTTAAATATGACATTGTTTGGAATCTGCCTTTCAACATTTCAACATCAAAATCGATCAAATATGAAGATAATGTTTAGTCTAATCAAAATATGAACTTTTTAAAACATCTCCTAGATCATCAACTTTGATTGAGAAATTGTACACATGTGTTTTTCAAATGCACTGTGGTAGTTAATACTTAAAGCTAAAAGACATTTCCTCAGTAAGAACAATGTATTAACGTACTTGCTTTCTGTCTCTTTCATGTTTTCTTTTGATGCAGATGCTTGTCAAAGTAATATCAGAAGAGAAGAAAAACCTGGATGATCTGCTGAGTAAAGCTAACACCTTGTATGACAACTGTAGCAATAAAGATGTCCTAGACAAAGCTGAAAAGGCCAAGAAAGACTATGATGACCTTGAAGCTAAATTGCACGATTTGGCACCTAAACTAGAGAAAAATATCCAGGATCATCAGGACTTTATGTCGTGTGTAGATAAGTGTGAAGCTTTCCTTCAGAAAGCTCAGGATACATTGGCTGGATGTGCTAATCCATCGGGTGATCAGAATATGTGTCAGGAGAAACTAAGATGTCTTAAGGTAAGTCAGCATCACTATAACCTTCAATGGCTGTCAATTTTATGTTTAATTTAAATTCATTAAAGCTGGTTTTGAATTACAGATGTTGTTAGAAATAAAGTATCCTTCTATTTACTTTAGGTTGTATCTTAAACTATCCCACCATGCTGCTTCAATGTAAAGTATCAGTAGATGGCAGTCTAGCTACATTTCATTAAAGCAATACCTGCCTTTGGTCATGAATGAACATACACAGTTAAGTTAAATGATATCAAAACAAATGAAATATAATTTACAAACAAATGCTTACACTGTCGTTTGATATCGGTGTATATCATATGAAGTAACCAGAATGTTTAGTTTGAAATTCATCTTAACTTATAGGTCATTTGCAATTTCAAATTAAATCAAATTGCATCCCTCGCTGTAAAGCAAAACATGTGTCATTCATTCTTCAGATTTAAAACATAGATTATGAACATATTGATATTAATGATTAGTAACTGAAATATTGTTATTCATTTTATTGAGTTGTAAATCTGTAATGTTTCAGAATCTTGAATTGGAGCAAGAAGCCTGCCAACCTGCTCTTGTGGATGCAGACAGCAAACTGTTCACCACCCTCCCACTGACTTCACCCGAAGGACAGACTGCAATCAAAGATCAACTGCAGCATATCCAGAGGGAGTGGGATCAGCTGAAAGAAGATCTGAGACATAGCGAGGACAAGTTAGAAGCTCGCAACCAGGAATGGGAGGAGTTCTGTGATACAGAGGGCCAGCTGAGTGAGTGGCTGGATCAGATGGAGAATGCAATCGATGCTGCCTCTGTACTCAAGGATGACTTGCCAAAGAAACAAGGTCACTTGCAAGAGTGCAAGGTAAATGATCATAATACTCTTTTGTTTTGGACAATTTTATGTCTAACTAGAGATCAATTGTTAATTTCTTTGTGTAAAGCTATAGATTAATAGCCATTATCTTGTTCACTGCCCATATCTGTATTATGTGGCTGTATGTCATTATCAGTTTGAAATTAGTTTAGAACATAATATTTGAGCACTGGCATTTTCCTTACTAAATGCCTGACTCTTATATTCTTCCTTCCATAGGCATTGCAGAGTGAAATTGAAAGTCAAGAACCTCTTGTAGAGCTCTTCAGTGCTAAATCAGAACCACTCATATCTGACGGATCTGATGATGCTATTGAGCAGGTCAAAGGTCAAGTAGTGAAAGCTGAAGAACAATATCAACACTTACTGGACAAGATCAAGGTAGGTTGTCAGTCGTCATTAGGTACGGTAGTAATCAATGGTATTTCAAACAGATTTGGAATTTTATAACTATTTCTGATTCTTATTGTAGCATAAATGAGATAGCAGCAAGAGAAGGCTCTCCTGGGTACTTGATTGATACATTTGCTAGTATTCGTTGCTCCCTCATCCCATACTTGTCTCTGTAGAAGTAAATAGATTGAATACTTACTCTCTCACACCAGCTTAACTCCTATCTAACTGCTCAGATATTCAGGACTCTGGACTGGATCGATCCAATAATTGAGATCACCATGACTCTGTTCCCATCCAAAAGATTTAATTTCATGGATTTCTGTTAAAAATTCATACGTGTTCACACTCTAACTGCCAATGCTTGCTACCAATCAATATCAACATGTGTTTTCTTTTTTCTTATTATTTTACTAAAAAAAGAAGAAATAAAAAGAAAAATGTGTGAATCAAGTTTAAGATATTATTTTCCAAAACTAAATTTCTTGTTCAGGTGTATCATAGCAAGATATTTAGTATGACAGGAGTTATGTTTATATATCACCACATGATTTGTCTTTGATTTTCAGAATCTCCTTTCAACCCAAGAAGATGCAATTAAAGCTCATGAAGACCTTGATGAAAAGACCCATCAGGTATCTGACTTGTTACACAGTGTGGAGGAAGACATTTTGAAGGCTGCTCAAGTGCCATCTAACAAGGCTGATCTCCAGGTCAAACTTGATGCTCTTAAGGTATGTTCATGGGTATGGCGGGGTGGTTCTGTGCATTATGTAAGACATGCATAGCCTTGAAGTAAAGTGTCCAGCTCTAATTCCTAATTCATCAAGCATTTAAATTTAGTAGTATAGAGATCTATCTTATGCTTGTAAGTGTGAACTCTCATATGCTTCTCTTAACTCAGGTGTCAAAGGTAGGTATATAACAGCATTCTTTAAAACTTAAAAGGTAACAGGCGTGGCAATATATATATGCATTCCTAAATCTTGTGTAAACACTTTCATCATGACGCAATAGGGTTTTGTCAAGTCCTTCTGAATGTCCTAAAACCTTCCGTCATGAATTGGGAAACGGACCTTCCCATAGAGAATGACTAAACTTTTGTGTTGACATTTCTTTCCCCTTCCATTCAATAACAGGAATTGGAAGACAAGATATCAACCACACCAGACTTGCTGAATCAACTGGAGGAATGCACTAACAAAGCGTTAGACTCTACTACAGCTCCAAGCCAGCCTAAACTCAAAGATACATTGATTTCTGCACAGAAGCAGTTGGAAGCGATGGGTGAACAAACAGCTGATTTAGAGTCTAAGCTTGTGGATGGTCTGAAGAATTGGGAAGATCACGACAGCAGGATAGATGATTTCATGAGGTGGTTGGAGAATACTGAAGATGCCCTGACTGGTTTGATGGAATTACAGCCTGACGTAGAGACCAAGCAGCAGCTGTGTAATGAATGCAAGGTGAGGAATTTTGTAGGGGAAATTTGAAGAGTTGTTGCTTAAAGGTGGAATTCATAGGGGAAATATTGTTGCTTAAAGGAGCAATTCATGATCCAATGTGATAAAAACCCTAACCTCTTTTCTGTTTAGTTAGATGATTAAAACAAAATAAATGCATGCTGACAATTTCACTTGATTCTGATCATCAGTTTCCAAGTTACGAGCAAGCTCCATATGCTTTAATAAATGTCCATAGGCTACTTTGTTGGTTGTAATTACTGATGACACTCTTTCTAATTTTTCTCAAGAACACTTACAAGGTTGCAAGAACCCTTTTGGATTGAAACATGTATCAGTCAAGGATTCTTGTTAACTAAAAACCTGAATTTTGATAGGGGTGACCTTGGGGATGATAGTGGATCATGAATTGTCCCTGTAATACATTATAATGCATTGGATATTGTCAGCATAGTCTGAAATCCTACTGTTGTCTCTTGTAAATGTTGAACCAAAATTAGGTTTGTATGTACTCATTTTGAACAAATTGAAAAATAAAACAATGAAAATTTAAATGTTGAGAAAAAAATACAAAAATTTGATTATTTGTTAAAAGTTCAAAAAATGTTGACCTTTGATACAGGTGAAGAGAGTAGAAGGTGGTCATATCTCAATTGGTTCTAGTGAAATGTGTGCAGAATGCAGATTGTGATCTTGGTTCTTCACCCTTCCATGAGCTACAAGGATTATTTAGGGCCAAATTATTGTTTCAAAAATGACTTTGTTGGATATATTTAGAACTAGATTATAATTTATTACATAATGATTCCTGTTGTTGCTATTTTTTTTTGTCTTAAAAATCTGTAGAAGTTACTGGCTGATGTTAGGGCGCACGAACCCCTTCTGTCTGATCTAGCCAATGCTTCACAACAACTTGCTGGCTCTAATGTCAAAGATGTGGTGTCCAGATTCAACAGACTTGGTGCCAAAGTGGAGGTGAGTGGAATTAATGGTTTTTGGTTTGCTTGTAAACATTTTACAAGAATGTTTCATAGGTGACTTTAAATGTTTTTGAAGTTGTATATTTGTGATTATATAACTCATCCATAGATTTTAGTCGTTTGATTGGTAAGATTGTAACACATGACCATTTGTTATTTTTACTATCGCTATCATCCTTTTGATAGTCTTTACTATCACTTTTATCCGTTTGATAATATATCGTATCTTATCGTACTGGATTGAAAACTAGAGTGTACAGTAGTGACCTATTGCTTTCTGCTACATGGGTAATAGGTAAGTACAATAGTTTAAATATACGTGTTATCAAATGACTATAATCTATAGATGAGTTATATAAAACAAATATTAACTGCTTATATTTGTGTGATGGTGAAAATATACCATCCCGAATTGAAAGATTGATTGTTCCATTTCACGAGCCAATACTCATAAGCAGTTGATATTTGTATACATCCACCACAAACCTCCAGTTAAGGGCCCTGTCAACCCTTCATTTTCAGAAATGGGTTGTGGACTGTAACTCAGCAACGGAGTCTTTTTCTAGAAGTGGATTTGCACACTGAACATGATGGTCAGCTTATTTTTGGACCAAAATGTGAAATTATTGCCCTAAGGTCCAAAAAAGGTCAACAAAACATGTTTTTGGCCCAAAATTTTACGGGAAAGCTATCTAAATTTTGCTTTGGTAAAATTTTAAACCATTTTACTTTTTAGAATCTAGAAAGCAATATCTAGGAACGCATTTATCAAATTTTTGATTTTTATCTTATTTAAAAATAGGTCAAAATGTGGCATATTTTGCCAAAAATGATGTCAGGAGTGGGATTTTTGACATTTTTTGGACCAATTTTTGGTGATTTATCAAAAACTAAGAAAAAAATCAAAAATTTGAGAAAAGCGATCCCAGATATTGCTTTCTAGATTTTAAAAATTAAATTTAGTTAGCTTTCCCGTAAAATTTTGGGCCCAAAACATGATTTTTTGACCCTAGGTCCAAAATTACGCATTTTGGTCCAAAAATGACCTGACCATCATGTTCAGTATGCAAATCCGCTTCTAGAAATGTATACTTTTATTTGAATCTAATTATCCGTTGCTGAGTTATAGAGCAAAAAACATTTATGAAAAAAACCTTAACAGGCCCCTTAAGTCGGGCCCTGGCCAATTTTACAAGGATTTTAAGAAAAACGTGAACTTTTCAAACACACAAAGATCTCAATTTTTGTCAGTATAAAGATTTCGAGATTCCATTCTGGCAAGTGTCCTCAGCGGGAATTAAATCTGAGCCCAATGCATGTAAGGCGAGATCGATAATCAATACACTACGCTCCCCTACACACTTCACCTTAAGACGATGGTTTGATACCAGCATTACTCTTATGAAATCAATTATTTATTTTTACAGGAACATATCCAATTCTGTGACAATGCTGCAGCTGAACATAGCACACTCAATGCATGTGTCAACGACTGCCAGGAATGGTTGGATGCAGCAAATGAACAGTTAGCTACTGATGCTGAGGATGTAGTCACCAAGGAGCAAGTGCAGCAACTACTCACCAAAGTTAAGGTACAAGAAAGAAAATATGATTTAGTTCACATTTGCTTGTTGTAATCCCTTCAAATTTTTCCCTGTTGCCTTAAAACCCGAAAGCCTCTACGACCAGCGTAACATCATGAAATCATGTTCGCAAACTCGACCTTGTCGCACCAGGAAAACTTAGCGGCAAACATGATAGGCTGATATATCAATTACCCTCTCATGATAATTGCAACGACACATTATTTTGCAACAGATCATCGCAGCAATATGTAAATGTGTCATGCTACACTATGACAACTAAAATTGCAAATGCTTGGTTGTCTGCCACAACTACAAGTTACAATGTGACGTCGACCAAACCTTAAATAGCAAAAGTTCAAAAGGGGTTTGGTTCTAAAAAATATAGGTAGAGGGTTGGATCAACAACACTTTCCTGTCCCAACTCCAATTAGATGTGTCACCAAAATGTCTTGGTTAGATAAGGATTGATTTGTATAATACTAAATGAGTAACCGACAACAACTTTTGATTTCAGAATTTGGAAAAGTCTCAAGAACAAATCCAGCAAAAAGTGGAGAATGCCATGGACAAAGCTAACACAGTGTTACCTCAGACATCCCAGCCAGGTCAGGAAGCCATCAAAAATCAGCTCACCCAGCTACAGCAGGATCAATCGTCCCTTCATGATAAAGTGGTACAGTCCAAAGAAGAATTGGAAGCCATTTTAGAAGAGTGGGATAAGTATGATGACATCAGAAAGCAGCTTGCTGATTGGCTGATTGTAGCTGAGCACAATGTGAGGATGATGGAGGAATTACAACCACATCTTATGGGAAAGAAAGCTCAGCTGGAAAATGTGAAGGTGAGTTTAGTAGTCTAATTGTCATGCTATGGTCACACATGACTGGTCCTGCCCAATTTCTAGTAATCTGAAGGAAATCGCAGCGCAAAAACATCGGTATGACATCTACATAACATTTGGTGAATGCTTGCGCTGCCCGTTTGGTCACTGGTCAGCCGCCAGTTGTTATTGGATAACTGAAGACATTGTTAACAAGCTGCAATTTTTTACATCCGAGTTAAATTCTTGCGACATGCTTTCGGCATCTCTCTATGGCTCATGGAAATCGTCTGGTCTCCGCCCGGATACATACGGTCACCAATTGATATCCAGTAGGTGTCCGCTGAATTTCTACCCGGTATGATGTCATAAACACATTGTAAACCTCATCTCAAGGTTATGTGACCAGTGTATCGGTGGAGAAAGGGAAGATCAGTGACAAGTAAAGCACCATTTTTTTATTGAACCATTGGCGTCAAGGCTTGTTAAAATGTTTTCACCACAAATAATGTTTCTTACATTCTAGGTTGTTTTCTTCAAATTGTGACTCTTTATATTTATAACTTGAGAAACAACACAAATTGC
>JXSR01S016197.1:5062-16424 GCA_000969725.1 Ophiothrix spiculata
CCTAAAAAGATAAAAATATCAAATTACAAAATTGTGTTCAAGGGCAAGAAAGATGAAATTTCGCGATGCGGCTGGATGAAGCCGCATTAGGCTACTGCATCGAGCAGGGCGGCTGAATCGAGTAGCCTACTGGATCGAGCCGTTCTCCCTAACTGTTAAGGGCATGCTACAAAGCCCCAACTCATATGTGGGGTCCAGGGGCCTATCTTATTGTCATGGTGAGGTCATGTGCCAATTATACTGGAACTTGGATTTTATGCCAGCTGGGCTATCGTGCACGATTGATAACATTGTACAACCAATTCACTGCAAAGTAATGATCAGCTACAGTTTATTAATTAATTTAATTTGACAGGTTATTAACTAAAATAGGAAATACTACAGTAATTTCTATTACATATAAGTGCATGATTATTATGTACAAATATAACCAAACAGCCGTGTCTTTTCAGCCATTTCAAAATAACTTCCTTAGATTTATGTAATAATTTCATTTTCTCTGAAATGAGATAAGATTTAATTGAACATGTCATGTAAAAAATCTCAAGAACCCTTGAGTGGATTTAATTTGTTCAAAATTTCACCAATAAAAGGCAACCCTGCTTAATATTTCATTTTTAGCCACTAGTTTCTAAAATATAAGTCCAAATAATAGTGATACACTTTTATCCCATCAACCTGTTTATATTACTCATTGTGAGTCAATGCAATTTGCTTTTCTTTACAGCCGATTTGAAAAGATATTTGTATAAAGAAAATACGAGTCAAGTGACGTGATATCCAGAATACCAACTGAAGATGGAGCTGAAAACATTGGCTTGGTATGGTGCGCTGGGTTGTGCATTTTGCTTCTGCCTGCCAATTCTCTTGCCGTTTCTCTTTCCTGTTCTTGTGTTGGTGATTGTGCTCTATATCAAACGACCAGATATTTTGCTCACTGTTGGATCTGAGTAAGTATTATATGAAACGATTTGAGTCTACTTAGTTCTCTAGGTCAGTAAACATAAGCAAAATTGGACAAGTATACTTAGGTCCCATCCAAAATTATAGGGTTAGGGGTATACGGTTAGTGTATGTTTAAGGTCAGGGTCTGTGTTCTCTCTAAGCTTGGTTTTTGCATTTGTGCCATTTCAACCAATTTTGACAAGTTGAAGAGGTGCTTGCGCCAAAAATACAAGAAGAAGCTAAAATTGGCTTCAAGTTCAAAGTAATAAAGCAAGAAAGAACATTTTTTCACACGTACATTTTTAGAAACTTATTGCACCAATTTTCCTGGCTCCTGTGTCAATGGCGCACCATACGGCTAAGCAGGAACACTGGTCAGGGTTAGGGTCGGGTCATGGTTAGTGATTTAGGGTCGGGTTGCGTCCCATGTTTTGGATGGGACCTAAAGCATACATTTTCGGCAAAATTATTCTTTCCCTCTATAGAGAGGCATCCTTATTGGAGAGCTGAGCTTTCTATACCCAAGCAAGCAAGCATAATCTTCAGAGCTAACATAATGTCAAGATGTTTCACCTTCTGTCTTTTATAGTAAGCTTTATTGATGGCACTTGTTGGGAGTTTCAAAAACTCATCTCTGCAGTATGGATGCCTCTAGGGAAAAATAATTTTTGTTTGTATAACATATGAAAACTATATGTACTCCATCAAGCATTTCAAGTCATATGGTTCAACCGCCTGTCGGTTGAATCTATCTATGCATGGAATACCCCGTGTACACTGGGCAAGAGTCGTAATCGATTAATTTTTTTTCCAGTGACGACTTTGGATTAGCATAAATTAATTCCACTTGTAGGTGTTTACACTGCAGCAATTCCAAAGCGAATTCTGAAGTAGCTTTCAGAAAAATGAATTACGTGTTTACACCCTCATACATCACTGTCCATTTACATCGCACAACTGCAACTGGTGCAGTGCATGTCACACGTGTGGCACGTGCAGTGGTATAATGGTGCATATGTGTGGTAGTGAGTTTATTTTAAATTTGCTGTTATTGCAAAGATACTGAACATGAAATCGATTACGACTTGCATTTACACTAGCTGTTCAAAGTTGTCTACCAATTACGACCTATTTGATTTCATTTGAAACGAAGACGCTTTTAGTCGTCTTTCAAATTCAACTGTTTGAATTCGACCTAACGCTACTTGTACCTGTTTACACTCTTCTAAAAAGTGAAATCAATGATGGCCTAAGTGAATTCGATGATGACTTTTGTCCAGTGTAAATGGCTAGAAGATTGGAAGATCATGTGATGTTTTTGTACAAGGAGGGTATAATTAAGGACCTCAAGCATACTTTTTTTGTGAGCTGAGTGATCACTATTTTTGTCAGCTATTTATTTCAAAGAGCATCAGTTTAGGAATCCAATTTGTATTATAAAAGCATACTTGAAGAGGATGGTAGAGCACTAAGGGGCTAGATATAGTTTGTTATTTTTTAGAGATTTTACTCATAGTGTGAATTTTTTTACCATATAGTGTATTTTTTCATTCTGAATGAACACCTCCATTCTACATTTTCTACATCATGCAAAAAATGTTTAAATTGGTGAACTATTTTTCTTCCCACTGTACATTTTCAAGTGCTATACGGATGTGTATTATTTTCTTTGATAGTTGTAGGCCAGAGTTAGACGAATGACGACATTGCATTTATTGCAATAAATTTATCATTGATTGTCGTAATTAATTACAACATGCGGTCACACGTATTAAGACATCGCATTTACTACAATATATAAAATGTAATAATTAATTACGAGATGGGGAGCGGGTTGGCACAGCACAGCGGTAGTTCCCTCGCCTTGCGAGGTCCATGGTTCGAGTCCCAAGCCCAGAGCTTTATGTGCATTTAATTTTCAGTCCATGCTCGCTTC
This sequence comes from Ophiothrix spiculata, assembly GCA_000969725.1. Taxonomy (NCBI): domain Eukaryota; kingdom Metazoa; phylum Echinodermata; class Ophiuroidea; order Amphilepidida; family Ophiotrichidae; genus Ophiothrix; species Ophiothrix spiculata. The sequence continues at coordinate 7,944 of JXSR01S016197.1, forward strand.
GGTAGGTTTTTTTCCCGGGTACTGCAGTCTGATCCTCCTGCATTCAAAACTAAATTTAAAATCATCTTGGAGCCCTTTTGAAGATAAGCTTCAATTAGCTTACTTGATACCAAGTACCAAGTTGGGTTTCCTTGGCGAAAGCCTAAACAAGGTAAAGGTAAAGGTAATGGTATTAGCACACAATTTTCCATCATGTAGACTACTAATCCCATGTCGTAATTAATTACAAGGTGGGGTCACACCGGGCTTTTACCGCATTATTTTAAACTTTATTACAATAAATCCAACTCAACGATGGAAATTTTCATCGTTCACTTTTTTTAATGCGACGTCGACCAAATTGTAATAAATAGGGGTCACATGTATTATGGAAACTTACTAAATTTATTGTAGTAAATTTGATGTCATCGTTCATCTGACCCCGGTCTAAGTATTGGTTTAATCAGATCTTTTCATAGTAAGCTAATCTCTCCTTATGATGATGATAATGATTTACACAATAGTTTTAATTATAGTGTTCCAACGTTTTATTAGCTTGTGCCAATTCAACCAATTTTTGACAAAGTTAAAAAAGTTCTTGTGCCAACATCCCCAGCAGTTGAGGCTATAAACTGGCTGCATGAATAAAGAAAGAAAAGGCATCTTTTTTCACAAGTGTTTAGAAACATGTTGTGCCAAGTACCTGGTCTCTGCGCCAGTGGTGCACCATAATAGCCTTAGCAGGAACACTGGTTATAAATTGGGCCTAAAAATAAACTGTTTGTTTACCCTCCAGTGGAAAAATTAAAATTTTGAGTTGATCGGTCACCTGATCTTTTTTTTTTACTCTTCACATATACCACGTGTATAAAAAAGATATGACCAATTTGTGAGTACGTCTCTTTCAGATCATAAAGCCATAACCCGTAATTGTGATATGTAATATCTTGCTTAACTGTGTAAATCCCATTGGAATGGAAGAAAAAGAGATGTACTTACAAAATTGGTCAGATCTTTTTTATTTTTCATCCGATTTCTATCATTTTTTCTGCATTTGAAAGCTTATTAAATCTGCTTTACTACAATAACAAGAAATTTATGATTTGGTGCTTTTATCAAGGTCAAGATCAGTTTTAATCCGTGCACATTTTTTTTTGATACACGTGGTATTTTAAAGTATGATGTAATTCCATGGATTTTATCGCGAATACCAAGCAATACAGGGCTTAATCAGGGGTCATTATTTAGAGGAAATATGCATTTTACACTGCTAAATCTTATTTAGGTGTTTGAAGACAAAACAAACTAAAATATTTGGCATTTTAGAGTCGGTCGCGGAGGGCAAACAAACATTTTTTTAAGGCCTTGTACACCATGTTAAAAATATAGAACCAAAATTCTTTTAGAATGAACACCCTGGTACTTGTACACTATGAGAAAAACTATGAATAAAAATGTCTACAAACTACACAAATGTCGAAGTACATCTACCACTTTAGGTTCTGGAATTATTGCTGAAGACACACATCCTTTACTTCCCAGGAAATTAAGAACTGACAAAATGTACCGTACTTGCAAGTTGCACGTTTTTTAAATATGATGTAATAAGTAATTTTTCATGTGATTATGAATTTTCATTAAATTAAATCATCTTTATTCAACATGTCAACGACATACAAAAACAAACCTAGATAAAGAAAGTACACTCGCAGGAGTACACTAAACCAAAAGTCAACTGGTGCCTGACAGTAAAGAAATGAACTAAATGCAGGGGAAAGCAAGTATGGAAAAAACATCACTTTTAACTTTAAAAAAGGACATTTTTTCTGTTGTGATACAGCGGCTTCAAATGCCACTGTAAGGTGCTATAAAATGCTGCAGTATTAAAATTAAACCTCCACTTATTGTTTTCACATGGGGTGTCAGTCTTGGTCTGTGGAGTCACAGTCCTGGAATGATCCTGCTACTATGGTATTCTTTATATTAGCTGCCAGAATAAACCAGCTATACTAACAATTGTTAACCCAGCTATACTAACAAAAACAATTGTTAGTATAGCTGGGTTATTCTGGCATGGTTGTCCTGGTTTTGGCTCTTCCATGTGGATATATCATGGTTTTGTTGGGCCATTTTAATTATCATTTTATAATTTTCAAGTAATTGTATTGATTTTTCATTGATATTTGTGATTTATATTATTTCTTTGAAAATAATAAAGAATACAGAATGATGAAAAAATAAAAGGCAGCATCAAGTCTGTTTTTTTTTCTTCAAATTTCTTCCAGGCTTATGATGTGGAAGTTGGGATTCCGCAAGAGATATCGGATAACAGGTGGTTATACTTACTGCTATGCAGAAAGAGGCAAAGCCAACCCAGAGAAACCAACCATATTATTGCTCCATGGATTCTCAGCCGATAAGGATTTATGGTGGCCACTCTCAATAGTAAGACCTGTACTTAAATACATATTTATCGCAGGGTGATCTAAAATAATCTTGGGTTTTGTTACTGAAGCAACTGAAACTGATTCAGAACTTATAAGGACGATTGCGATATGTTCCTACCTACAGATTTGTTACTGAAGCAACTGAAACTGATTCAGAACTTGATAAGGACGATTGCGATATGTTCCTACCTACAGATTTTTTATATTTTTTTCGCATAGATTATAATGTAAACTTCAAAATTCAGCAATACAATTGGTCTATTGCCACTTGGTCCAAAACCACTTGGTCCAATACCACTTCGTCCAAAACCACTTGGTCCAATCACCACTTGGTCCAAACGAACTTGGTCCAATCACCACTTCGTCCTATAGCCACTTGGTCCAATCACCACTTCGTCCTATAGCCACTTCGTCCAATACCATTTTGTCCAAACCCACTTCGTCCAATGCCACTTCGTCCACTACCACTTCGTCCAATGCCATTTCGTCCAATGCTATGTCGGGCAATACCATATCGAACAATATCATTGTGTCAGAACTAATGGTATTTTGAAATGAATAATAAGTGTCCAAAAGTTTTGTTTTTCTTATATAGGCCTACCATTTTAATCAATACATCAACTGATTCGCAACCTTATGACAGGATAAAAAGTTTATTACTTCGTTCATTTAAGAGGTCAAAATCACAAGGGCAACAATTTGTTGTAACATATAATTAAAAAATTTGGGCCCCTAAGTGCAGGGAAAATCTTATAAATTCAAAATCTTTAAAAAAATGTGACAAAAAAGGCAAACAATGTCTGTTCGAAATTGCACTTTAGAAAAACCTTGTTTGTTGGTTCCACATGTGTTCCCCTGTAGCAGGAATATAAGTCCCCTGTTCTTATTGTCTGGAGTGCACAGTAATATAAAGTATAGGCTAACAACTCTCACGCAACATTAGTTTCATGCTTTACTCCGTTATGGACTATGGGAGGCGTACTACCATTTCAGGGCGTTAGTTGCCACCTGAAAATAATTTAAGTCGCCATTTTGAAACTATATGCATGAAATGCTGCTGAAACTTACAGGACATACTATGTATAGAAGAAATCTCTTCTTTGAAAGCAAAAACCCAGGTATTTTTTTTTTTAAATAGCGAAAAAACAAATTGATTTTTTTTAACGATGTTGGATATATATTCACTGAAAATCCCGCATTTTGAGGTTGCCCATGTTTGAAAACGTCATTGTGACGTTGACCGATTTTCATGATTTTAGTATCAATGGATAAAGGAGACCCTACCCTATACCATGGTACCAAAAAATCACACCTTGGGCGCATCAATTCCAAACTCATGAGTGGAGGGTCTACAGATTAATTTACCCCTGGGTAAACCATGTATAAAAATAGGCTTGTTAGAACGAGGGTTAGTTCACATAATCGCACTTCATGTATTTATTTTTCAGTATATAAACCACATAATCTTTTAGTTCACTAAACTATCTTATTTAGTTCACACCTTCATGTTTTGTGAAATTGTCATCGGCCCGCACCTGATTTACAAGTTTGAACCCCGCGGTTGCTTGAAGTTAAACTTGGCATAGACGCTATATAACACAGCTCTATTCTAAAGGGTCATTATTCCGAATTGAGAGTAAGGGGACCACCATTTTCTTTGGAATAAGGGGGTGCATAAATTTCCGAACAATCAATCAAATCAATAAAATTTATTTCAATATCATACATGCATACATTCTGAGGAAACAAGTAAAATACAATGAAAAACAAAATATTAGGGCCATACGCACATAACAAAAGAGCTGGAGTTGTTATGCACTGAAAACATGGCAAACAAGGTTTCAATAAGTTTCAATACAAACAAACCCAAATTAGTAAACAACAACAACATCAACAATAACAATAACAACAACATCAAGAAGATACAAGACATGCTCCGTGAGAAGGGAAATATTATTTGTAGTTTGATAGAAGAGTTAACTTTTAACTGATTTTTGAACTGTTTTGTGCTGGTGCAACGTTTTATGGTTTTTTGTCCAAAGAATTGGAAAAGGTTTCTTGGGTGAATTTATACTATAATCATGAGCATATCTTGTATTGTAGCTGTAAATGGCATTGGACGAAGTGGCATAGGACGAAGTGGGTTTGGACGAAATGGGTTTGGACAAAGTGGCATTGGACGAAGTGGGTTTGGACGAAGTGGGTTTGGACGAAATGGGTTTGGACGAAGTGGCTATTGGACGAAGTGGGTATGGGACGAAGTGGCTATAGGACGAAGTGGTGATTGGACTAAGTGGCTATAGGACGAAGTGGTCTTGGACCAAGTGATATTGGACCAAGTGGATTTGGACGAAGTGGCAATACCCCATAAACTTTGGGGTCACCAACCATCTAAGCGAGCTGTGACGTCATGTATGATGACATCAATTTCCTTTTAATAAACGTTGACTTGTAAACTTGACCGTTGGGTTACTTGACTTTTATCTGTTGGGTATTATAGAACCAAATTTTGACTTTGACATTTCCAGTGATGAAAATTTAGATTACACCTCATGTTAATTCATCTCCAGCTATCTTTTTCAAATAGTCTGTAACCCCATTTTTTTTCTTGATTTGACATCCACTTGATATTCACATTTGACCAGCCAAAACTTCAAAAATTCTGTATTATTTTATCAAATATTTGAAAAATCAGCATTTTGTGGTATAGGAAAACACACATATAACTTTCATCACTGAAGGCCTTTTGGTTAGGGAGCACTTGTTAATATTTCACGCTATTTTTGGTTCTTGTTTGGCACTTACCGAGAAGACAATGAGTAAATTACAAGTGTGTATTGCATATAAGGTGCAAATCTTACGCTTATAGATACCATGCTCGTTTTGTCAAAATCATCCTGCCACTGACCAACAACCATTTCTGTAACACTGCCATCTGTTGGTGAAAGTTAACGCTGTGATTGTATTTAAATAAGTGTGCTTGATGATGCATAAAATGATCTTGATACTGCAACTTTATTCATTTGAAATTTATGCACCTTCTCGGAAAGGGCCCAATAAGCCCAAATTGAGCTCCATGGCCATTTGGAACTCTGTAGGCTCATTTTCACGCATCTAGGTAATTAAGCATTATGTCTGATGAAATTTGGTACCAGCAGAATTGGCTACTTTTATTCATTGATAAAAAGCTGCGATGGAGAGTACGGTATGGTACAGAAAAAGATTTTCTACAAAATGTTCGTGACTTTATATTATAAACATAATAAATCTGACATAAAAAAGGAAATGTTCAACATTGTTTTACTTGAGTAAACGTTCATATTTGTGATTAATTGTCTGCAATACTTAGGTCTGATCTTGAGTTCAGTTAATATTACACTTTTTCGGGTATCGAGTAGGTAAATTTGGTACCCGGGACTCGAAGCAAAAGCGGGACTCGAAAACCCCAGGACTCACTTGCAGCGTAACTATGTACTATAACAATTATCTAACAATGTCTAAAAAAAGTCAACTGCAAGGTCAAATGTGACACTATGATTAGGGTATTGACATGGAAATGCTATTTTAGTGATGTGAAAGCATTTTCAGAGATGTGTATACATTTATATTTTATAAGTATAATTAACAGAAGGGAGCTATTGGAGTTGGGGTTTTCTTACACTGGCATATATTCAAACGATCATCCTTCAGTAGTGATGTTTTGGTGATAGTTAGTGATAATAAAATGATAAAGCCCTGGTCACTCTAGCGGTAATGATAAAGTCCTTTTTACACTGTATCGATAATACCAATAATGATAAAGCCCTGGTCACTCTATCAGTAATGATAAAGTCCTTTTTACACTGTATCAATAATGGAAGTGGGTATAGACACAATGATCGTGTCAATAACCTCGCCCAAAATGGCTATAGACACGATGATCATGTGTGAGAAAGTGAATGGCTATGGAGACGATGCACTGATGCTCAAGGGGATGGCAAGAAAAATGGAAGGAGGAGGAAGGTGACTTGCATTGATTGGTAATATTACAACCAGGAGAGTTTCTGATGTTAGGCCTATTCAGAATGTGAACCAAAAAAGAGGAGTAAAACAAACAAGAGGAAGAAAATAATGGGGAGCAAAGTTGTAGCCTAACCAATGCAAGTCACCTTCCTCCTTACACTATTTGTGTTGCCATCCCCTTGAGCATCAGTGAGCATTCAACTCCAGATAGGGCCATTCACTTTCTCACACCCGATCATCGTGTCTATAGCTATTTTGGGCGAGGTTATTGCAACGATCATGTGTCTATAGCCATTTTGGGCAAAGTTATTGACACGATCATCGTGTCAATATCCTCGGCCATCAATAATACCAATTATGATAAAGCCCTGGTCACACTGGCGATACACTGGTACCAAAGGGGAGTATGGTTTGTGATAAACTATTTTTCTTCCTAACACAAACAAAAATAAGTTACTAACTGGGTTTTAATTTAAATATCTGTATAAATAATATAATTATCATAGTTTACACATATATATCCTTGAACTTGTTATCCTTCATATATAACACCATAACCAACAAATAATTCAGGTTATGATGCCACTGTGAAATTAATCATATAATTAAAACTTGAAGGTTATCAGTAACAGAAAGTGCACAAATAAATAGACCTTCAGTAATATGTGACCTGCCATATCGAAAGGTACCTTAAGGTCGGCATAGTAAATTATGTGATACGGGCCATCGAAGCTAAGCATAGTCAAAAATCACGTCCAACGTCATATTTCTTATTTAATCAGAAATGGTACCTTAGAAGTGTATTCTATCTATGTATTAATTAAGTTCCAACATCCAAAACACAAGAAAAAAAGTGTTAAACCAAGATAAAAATCCTCTTCCCATTCAAATTTTACCTAGTAAAAAACTTTAAACTCGATTTTTTTAGAACTATAGTTTTTCGAATCAGCAGGATGCCTTTTAGCAATTTGGATGTATCTTCACAACCAAACATCCAATAATCAAAAGTAGGGTGTTATTTTAAGCTGGAAATCTCAGCTTACAGATGAGATAAAAAAATCAGTTTTGATTGTGGGACCCTTAAGGTACCTTTCGATATGGCGGGTCACATATGTTTTCTTAATTTACAAGTGTTATATCATGGAAAAAAGAGATCTCTTTTTTCCATGGTTATATCAATTGATTGAAATAACTGGACTGCTGTTTACTGACCTTGGAAAATATGGCTGCCATATTACTTGACAACATAAATCCCCCCTCCCCGGAAATAACCTTGGCACATATATGGCCAACATAATGACATTGGCATATATACTAGGGGGTATCAAAAAGTTTTAGATCACCCAGAAGGGAAGTGAAATTTTGTCAGAATAGTCATTGGTCCTTATGTACATCATGGAGCAAATATGACTGTATAAGTATATATATTTATTCACTTTCTTTATAGGTGGTGATAGATGTCAGCATCCTGCCCTACTAACCACATACCTGCATGGTAAAAATAAAGACACATGGTTGGATAATGCTCCTGCATTTGAAGGGTTACCATACCCAGCAAATCTATGATGCCATGCCCAATATGTAATTGTTTGATTTTCATACACTCTGCGTGTTATCTACCCAATTAGAACATAAGAATATAAAGTATGCAGTGGAACTTCATAATGCACAGCGCTTGTTGCGTCCCAGTTTGCATGGCGGGCGTTTAGTACGTATGAATATGTTTCATAATTTGTTTTTGTCGGGTGATGATTTATTTAATTAAAAAAAGTTTTGGACTTTGATGGCCATATTATTAATAGACTGTGGGGCATTGGCCTGTAAGTGCTCTAGGAAAAAAAGTTCAGTAGTCCCATCAGCAGCACTGAAAAATAACATGAATTGATGATTCTATGACTTTGGCCATGTTGACAATTTTAAGAATTTTTTTAAATGGGATATTGCAAGATTCAGTAGGGTTGAGGATGCTTGTTGCATGTGATACATTGATTTGTCAAAACTGAATAAAACATTAATTAATAATAAAAGTTATATAATTTTTTTTATATACGTT
>JXSR01S016197.1:35861-48386 GCA_000969725.1 Ophiothrix spiculata
ACTTTTATGTAATATTTGTAAATATGTTACCCATCATCTGTGAAAAGCGCAATAAAAAATTTGCTAACATGTCAGAGAATTTCTAATTTGAAGTCATTTGGAGCAAAAAAACATTTCTGTGCGATGTCACAAACGTTACCTAATGTTACATGAACTTTATTCAGTATTTTGGCAATTAATTTAATATTTGAACACCTACATTTCTTGATCCCACAAGTGAGCACCATTATCAACAACAAACTCATGGATAAAATGTTTATGCTAGGTTCTGTGGCCATTTAAAAGTAAATTTTTTCAATTTTTCGGTCACAAACGTTACTTTGGAAATGCCCATATGTTTACATGGTAACTGCCTTGCAGACTCGCCCATATGTTTACATGGTTGCCTTTCAGGCTTGGGTATTGTATGAGGTGGTGCAATGGAATGTGTGTTTATGAAGGATTGCATTGTGAGACTAAACACTTGGAATTTTACAATATGACTACCTGGATATGCGAGTTTGTCCTAATTAAGGGCCCTTCGTTTTCAGAAATATATTTTGCTCTGTGACTCAGGAATGGATAATTAAATTCAAATAAAAGTATATATTTCTAGAAGTGGATTTGCCTACTAAACATGATGGTGATGTCATTTTTGGAACAACATGTGTAATTTTGGCCCTAAGTTTTTGGGATTAAAATTTTATGGGAAAGCTAACCAAAATTTGCTTTGGTAAAATTTCGAACCACTTTACTTTTTAGAATCTAGAAAACAGTATCTAGGAACGCATTTTTCAATTTTTATATTTTTTTCTTAGTTTTTGAGAAATTGTCAAATATTTGTTCAAAAATCCCCTGCTGCTACCATTTTTGGCAAAACATGACACTTTTTGACCTATTTCAACATGGCAATATTTCAAAAAGTGAGATAAAATAAAAAAATTGAAAAATGCATTCCTAGATATTGCTTTCTAGATTCTAGAAAATAAAATGGTTACACATTTTACCAAAGCAAAATTTAGTTAGGTTTCCCATAAAATTTTGGGTCCAAAAACACATGACCTGACCATCATGTTTAGCATGCAAATCCGCTTCTAGAAATATACACTTTTATTTTAATTTAATTATCTGTTGCTGAGTTGCAGAGCAAAAAACATTTTTGAAAACAAAGGGTTGACAGGGCCCTTAAGGACTATTCTAACTGACCAATATTGATATTTGTTGAATGCTATATAACTAACTAGAAGTGGATATTTGTACCATGGGAGATACCCACATAAACATTTACATTATTTTCATACCCACGTAACCAGGATTGCGTACCCCTAGGGTGCGCAATAAATCCTAGTCCAAAACGGTGATGGTCTAGGGAGCTGTTAGGGGCACCTGCCTATTATATATCAGACGGGCCGCCAAATGTATTATTAGCAGTAATCAGTATACTACACCCTTTTCATTCATTGTTTTCCGATTGTTTTTCTTTCTTTTTTCTTTATTCCATTTTTATTTGTTGTAGACCACCAGGGTGCGCTCACCCCTTCCGCACCCCTGGCTACACCAATGTTTCAGTGCGGTTCAGTATCCAAAGATTATAATAAGGGTGCGTGATTTTATAAAAAGCTTGAGTCGCAGCGAAATTGCTTGGTATGTTTGAAATCTAACGGAAAAATATTTTTGATTACTAATTTGTATGATTGTTACTAATTGTAATTGTGACTATTTCAGTACTGGGAAGGAGTAGCAACCATGAGAAGGAAAAGTAATCCATTTTATCAAAAAGGTGAGTTGTACTTGTTAAGTGAATTGTAAAGATTTTGATTATATCATCTTTATTTTTTTAAAATCCAAAATGATCACAAAATGTCACACAAAATGACAATCAAATCTCTCCTTATGGAAAAAGAATGAAATTTGCCCATCATCAGCTAATCATGTGAAATGTACGTGTCCCAATAGTTTCATGTTTATGAGTAGATCATATGTTATAATGCAGAGATAATTAAGTGATAGCTATTTAGAACTGCCAATAGTACTTAAACAGATCCTCATAAACTGGATAATTGGATAATTGACATATTCTGTCGAGGAACCATATATCTTTATATGCAAAAGTTACCTGTTTGTAAGAATATTCTTTCTGTCAAATGGGAAAATTTTGGGCGAAATTACGATTACGCATATGAACTACAAATACGGTCAGAAAACAAAACTGCCAATTTTGAATTCTTTTGAAAGCTCTTCATGATATCCTAGCACATTCAAGGGGCCTATTAATTTCTTTCATTGGTTAGAAATGTTGTCAAAATCCCGATTAGAAGTACAAGCTAATTCAAGCTATGTGAGCCAGTCAATTATTTTTACAAGACTAAATCATTAACCAACTTTGTGAATTGAATTATTTGTCCTGTCTGTAAAGCATGGACCAAGCCCAACAATCTCATGTTTATGAGGTTTAAGGTGTCTGGTCCACGCGCCGTCCACGTGTACGAGTACGCGCTAGTTTCCTAGTACATTCAAGGGGCCTATTAATTTCTTTCATTGGTTAGAAATGTTGTCTAGACAAAATCCCGATTAGAAGTACAAGCTAATTTAAGCTATGTGAGCCAGTCAATTGTTTTACAAGACTAAATCATTAACCAACTTTGTGAATTGAATTATTTGTCCTGTCTGTAAAGCATGGACCAAGCCCAACAATATCATGTTTATGAGGTTTAATACCTGTTTTACTGTTTCATTTCAGTCTTGGAAGACATGATGAGCAATGAAAACGCAGATTCCTTGAGAGAAAACATGACTGATATTGCAGTACCAACACAGGTCATATGGGGAGTTCATGACCGGGTAAGATCAAATGAATGATGTTAAGGTGGTTTCAGATTAGCTGTCGTTGCTTCAGACAACCAATCTTGTGGTTGCGGCAGACGACCATGCATTTGCAATTTTGAGTTGTTGTAATGTAGCACGACACATTTGCATAATTTGCCACAATGGTCTGTCGCAAGAAAATTTGAATTTATTCCAACTCAAAATATTGTGTGTGTCATTGCGACCATCACAACAGGGTAATCGATATATCGGCGTGTCGTACAGCAAGTAAAATGTTTGAGATGCAACAAGGTTGAGTTTGCGCACTTAAAATTTGTGACGTCACGCTGGTCGAATGACCACCAGCAGGCAACTCTGAAACCAGCTTAACAGTACCATCTTGGGTCATGGAGAGACCATGATGAGACCAAAATGAATGATGGATTTTAAAGGTATCGCCAATCATCCCGATTCTAAAATTTCACCTTTTCCCATGCACACAAAATGGCAATTTTTTGGTATTACAGGAACAGCATGCCCATACAAACTTAACAATGTGATTGTTTCCTCAAAAACAAAGAAATGTTGAAATTAGAGAAAAAAATTGTCCATATCTGAATTTTTTTGAGAACCGTGTCAAATTCAATCCAATATAATTGAATATGAGCTCTATTTGACGTAAAAAACTCAAAATAAATGAGAGATACGCCTTACATTTGTCCAAGAGGGGTATTTTAAAGAAATTATAGCTAAGGAATATGAAAGTCGGGGAAGGGACACATAATGTGAAACTGTGAGTAAAACATGGTTGATTAAACTCATGTTTTAAAAGAATTATGTTGATTTTTACTTTTAAATGTGTTTGAACTATTAAGTAAGTACAAATTGATGATTCTATAGACTTTTTCAATTTTGGAAAATCATGGGAAATCACTTTAATGAAACTCATTTGGTCAAGTTCCAGGGCAAGTTTGTTTAGCACATCTCATCAAGCTGCTATGTACTTAAACAATTACTTAACACAATAGGTTAAAGTGCTTCATATCAGAATCAAACTCTCAAGTCTCTGATTTAATGCAAGCGTCAAAGGATCTTTGAACCTAACCCTCCTCAAGGGTCATCAGGAATTTGACGTGAAACTCGATGTTGAATCTTGGACAAGCAAATTTGAGAGCATGATGAATCATTGATGTACGTATTTTATTTTGACCAAGGTGAATCGTCACTGTAATCCTCACCTTAGTAGGTGAAGACAAGTGGTGAATCTTCACCTAATTCTATTATCAGTGATGTCAGTTAGCCACAAATGCATATACTTGATGCAAATGAAAGGATGTCAAATGGAGGTATTAAAATGCCCTTTGTGACCATTTATGTTAATGCTGAGGGCAGCGGCATACAGTTTGTTGCTATTAAAGAGCAACTTATTGTACCTAATTGAAATCTTCATACCACTACCTTGGGCAAGTCGAAATTAGTTGCAATAGACAGAGATTACAGTTTACACATGCAATATAATTCAGATGCTATTTGTAAGTCACATGTCGGGCCATGGTTGACACGATCAGGTACTATGTCTGCTTCAAAACAGTCTAGCAGTACAAGACAAAAAGATGGCCAAGAATCCCCTAGGAAATATAATATTGCAGGATACACTGTCGTATAAACTGAAGGAAACAATTATCAAGTCAAATATTGTTTGCCCGATATTAACCATAACTCCCAAACGCTTAAAAACTATCTAAGTCCGAATACGTCATACAAAAATTTCCTGTTTCCCCTGGGATTTGAACCCTTGACCTCTCGCATCCCGTTCCAATGTCCAGCTATGGCAAGCCACCGAGTATGGCCTGCCATGGCAGCACTTTTGTGCCCATCTGTATCCCCGGTCTATGACGTATTTGGACTTTGATTTTTTCTTGTTGGATGTGTTGGAGGGGTAAATGTGTATGTGCACACTTACATGTACTTTTTTTTAATTTTTGCCTTCTATCCATACTCTTATTAAATTGTGTTTTTTCCCAAATCCAATTGATCTTGTTTGTCTTTTCTTTCTCAGGTTCTACACCCAAGTGGAGCAGATATTTTGCAAGAAGGAATAAAAAATGTGGAGGTCCATCAACTAGAACATTGTGGCCATGTATTTATCAGTGAAAGACCATACAAATCAGCCAAGTTGATTATTCAATTTAATGACTCATAAACTGGTTTTCTACACCTTGCAGTTTACAACAATACTTATACTTTGATCAACACCAAAAAGGCAGGCCTGTTAATATCGTTAATTGATACACTAGCGAGTGTGCGGTGGTGCAAGAACACACTACAACTAACGCAGTGCTTGTCATATGAGCCTCACATCGATATCTATGGCGTGTTTGCAAGTGGATTATCTTTGCTTGGGGATGAAGAAAAGCTTCACAATTTCTGCCTATTTGTGATGATCAAAGTATAGTTATAGCGAAAGTGAAGGTAGATAAAGTATACAATGGACAAGAATAATTAATGCATGTGATGAAATAATTCAGCTCAAATTGAGCTTATAAAATGTGTATGGTGATTTACACAATGAGGACCATATTCCAGAAAGGTAATTGTGTCACGTTCAAGGAACTTATATAGGGAAATCTCCACCAATTTGATTTGACTGCCGTGTAAATTCTATGGGATGGCGGCCATCTTGGATTGGATTGGCGCTCATTGAGGCTGAGTTATTGTACCTTCGTCCATTTTACATCTCTGCATGCCACACTTCAAGAGTCTTCAAAATGGATTAGCGAGAAAATTGGCATACTTTGATCAGAGCAAGTCTCAATACACGCTACTTGAAATGCAGACAAGGTTTGCGTTTGAAACAAAATGTGCACACTGTATATGCATCAAGTGAAGATTTAAGCGATCTCCATGGATATCGATCCAAACTCTAAATATATCCGGAGGTATAATAACCCTGCTCCATGGGCGACACAAGATGGTGGTGAGTCCAGATTCCCCTATAAAATTTTCTTGGACAACATCAAAAAGTACAAGTTGTCAGCAAACCTGATTCTGAGCTACGGCCATCTGAAGTTGAAAGTGAGTGTTAAATGGTAGGGATTTTTAGAACAAATTGAGTTGTTTGTGACCAAGTCAAATCCAGTTTTCACTGAAAATGTGTGTGAGACCGTCACTTGAGTACCAAATGTGACCAATTTGTACGAAAAATATCAGCTCATTCCAAATTATAATTTACCCCTTGCATATTTGGTATCGTTGTCTTTGTTACAATATCATGTGCCAAATTTGGTGTCAATCCGGCAAGTAAAAGTGCTTGTGCCTTGGTGTTTTGGAATGGTTCCTTTGAAAACCGGTAATATCTTGAGTTTTAACTTGTTATGATTTTCAGGTGGGGTTTTCTAAGAATTGTGTTATTTAAATCAGTCATTCTTTGTTTTGTCATAGCTCGGTAACCAAATGTCCGATGGCTTTAATTTTGGCATTATTTTAGAGCTGATAAAACAAGCTTTCCAGACATACCAAAAACTCAATTTTGATTTTGGGACCCAACATGTACCTTTTGATGTAACTCACAAGTAGATTTTGTGTAATCAAAAATTTGTTAAGCTAGATTTTTTGGAATGTACATTTTAAATGTTTCTCGAGTAGTCTTACTAAACATAATATCTTACAACCAGAAATATCATCCTCTACTTCAACTTAATTTTGTCAATAGAATCAACTACACTTTTTCAATTTTAAAGATACCCTAAGCACAATAAGGGAAGTGTTAAAAGTATCAGCCTGTCAATATAAACATAGTTTTCAAAAAGGCTTAAACTATCCCTAGAGCAAGTTTAACGTAACAGTGATTTCGTGGCCATTTGATACTTCTTTTTTAAGTATTTCTCAACACAACTATATTGGAATTGCCTTAAGTTAAACATTGGTTTAACTTACAAGTTGAACTCCAGGAATATGGCCCTAATGGTTTTGGATTTAAGTAACGTTATAAAATTAATGTAAATGTCATATGAATGACGTTATTATGACTAACTTGTGATATTGCGTCAATGCTTATATCATATGATTGTGTTCATACCATCATGTAACCAAGGTAAATGTCACAAGACTCATATTTACTTTTGATGATCTTTTTGACATGTGCACATTAAATTTTGATGCTACAGTAGAACATCCTTGACATAAATTTGATTATCCATGTGTCTCAAGGCCTACAAATCATACAGGGTTTCCTGGAAAGAACTTGATTCATGTTCAGTGCCTTGTTTCTCCTGTTTATACAGTCTGAGATATGCTTGATGCTCAATTTGGAATTCAAATAATTTGCTTTTTAAATCATAAAAATTGGCAGAACCAATCTCAAGTTTTCATCGTTTAGTAAAATGTGTGTTTTTCATTTCTTTCAACGAACTCAGTATTATGTAAAATAGTAATATTCCATATTGAAACACTCTATATGCAGCAATCCATTCTTCCATCTAATGTCTTTCTTACTGGATCAATATTTGCTTGAATCTTTTATCCGGACCTGATGCTTCTTTTTGCCAAACTTTGCACTAGACTACTCTGGGTATTGGTGTTCTTTCAGCATTCTGAGAAACCAGTATGAAGTTGTTGCCTTATTTCGGTTGCATGTTTTCCAAGAATCATTTGTCTTGAGTCCATGCTGCTCATAAGTAAACTATGGAAATGCCATGCTGAATGGCTGAATGGCTGTCCTAAGGCCAAAAAAAATATTTGGTTGCCCTCCACAGCTTTTTTCAGAGAGGGTCGTTCGGTTGGGGTTTTTTTTATAATTTTTTTTTTAAATACTCTTCCACAGACTGCTAGGTCGATCGGCTGCTCCAGCCTTCCCCCGCGACATCCAAATCAAAACAATCAAATACTTCTTGTAGTGATTTGGGACATCCTAAACATTTTGAGTGCTGAATATCGAAAAAAGCAAAAATATAACATTTTTTCTGTAGTTTTTGGTAAGTTTTGAATATTTTTGAGGGAAAAAAAAATTTCAATAAAAAAAGTTTGGGTCGGGCTGAAAAATAGGGTCGGTCGATGAATCAAGTTCTTTCTGATACAGCTGTAGGTCATGGATCATAATCAACTTTTAAAATGATAATACTAACATCATTTGTGTTGAATATACATCAACAGTAGCCTTTGCTGGTATGGATGCAGAGTTGTTTATCATGAGAGCTATAGTGATCTCGTAACATATTGTTTGTGTGTGATTTAGTAGTAACAATTAATAAATATTGATATGATATGAATGACTATAAAACTATAACTTTATGATCCACTCTTTGGGTCTTTCTTTTTGATGGTCACAAGCAACACAACTAAATGCTTCTCATCCTTAAACATGGTTATGGTTTCTTTAAGAACCTTGTCCTTCAAACATCACGTAAAATATTGATGTTTTCATTTTGCCACTTGTAAGAAGCCCCATTGGCTAGTCAGGTGAGGGCGCTTTTTTCTGAAAAAGTTGGCATCCATTTGCAAGTGCTTACACAAGCTAATTTTACATTAATAACAGCCAATATGTGACATGGCCAATTCAAGTCAAAATTTCTTAGTTTTGCAATCACTGAGGGCAAATATGAGTCACTTTTTGTAAAGTTTATGCTTCCGAATTCAACAGCAAAAACTTGAAATAAAACATTTCAAAACAACACTTCCTTCAGAGATCTTAGCCTCTAGTGTTGGATTGTAGCCATTCAATATTAGCTAAATGCAATGGTGACATTGCCGTTTGAAAAAAAAATTAAAACTCTAGACGAAAAAGCTCCAACCAAATTTTGTGTTTTTCTTCAATTTTGCTTGGGTGGCTTAATTGGGTGACAAAACTGGCAACATTAAATGCTGTTATTGGCACAGAAATTGATTTTAAATTGTCTTAAAATCTTTCAAGTGTCATTTTACATTCTATTTTGCATATTAGGTCAATTTAGAGTGAAAAAAATTAAAACAACAATAAGTTTAAAAAAAATTGAAAATTTAAATCACCCGATTGGGCTCCAAGTCCAAGTGCAATGTTGCCACGCTAGAGGGTAACTTTTTTCTGTCATTTCGAACAACACATTTTTCACTGTAACTTTCTTAATCTTGAACGTTAGATTATGGTTGACCCCTCATTTTAAAGGAAATTTGATGATCTTTCCAATGAATGACATTCCAAATGTATTTAAATTTTTATAAAATTTGATGGACATGCCTACTGGCACTTGGAACCAGACAAGTTGACAGTTTCGGACTGCAAAATGGCCCATTTTCTCTATTTTGCTAGAATGTGCCAAATATTCATATCTTATGGAAGGGATATGCTTTGAGTGAAAATAAGTTCATAAGTGACTGTTCATCTCAAACTAGCCATAAAGCAGCCTCATTGTAATTTTCACTTTTAAAACACCTGCAAAGACCAATTTTATTAAGATGAAAACGACACCTTGTTGAACTTCGCCTGGTTTCCGGAAGTCAAGTTATGGTTCGTCGAAGGTTGCCAGGGAAACTGAGATAAACATGTTCAAAGATCAGTAAAGGTATTTTTACACTGCGACGTAGGGTAACGACGGATGGTAACATATTTGCAACTAAAAAGTTGTAACTGAAAACGACTGATAATGATAGTGTGCGTGGCTAGCCGATTGTTTGAGCGTTAACTGACTTTAACCAACGATGACGGGCATAAAATTCAAAACTGTAATACGCAGGTCTACGTTGCTTGTCGTCACAGTGTAAATGCACCTTAAGCCCTAAATTTTCTGTTACTTGAACTAAGAACACTCAGATACATTTCATATTTTTGATTATTTTCTTGAAATGAAAGTTTGCAGGTGTAAGCACAAGGATTTCCAATCTGCCAAAAATAAATTTCGGTAAATTACGACCTTTGCATGTATTTTCACCTCCGATCCTGTACGCCAGAAACCAGATTAAGTGGCAACTTGTTTAGTGGAAACAATTCACACTTAGGAAACACGTAAGTCAGGATACTAATTGTCCAGATAACAACTATTTTATTAATTCTTTTAATTAAAAATATATGATCTTGTACATAAATTTATACATATTTTTGATACAAAAATAAAACAAATAACATACAGTTTCTATGTTTTAATGGGAAATAATAAATCGCACAAATTTATATTGCATTCTGTCATTTTGTAATTTGAATACATAATAGTTTTGAATACATTGAAAAACTTTGTTATTTGAAGTCTTAAGTATCCTTTTTGAAGGTGTGTAAGTGTGCACTTAGGAGATATTACAAATATAATGATTAAGAGCTGAACGATCAAACATTCTCAAGACATTTGTAAATGCACAAAAACCATTTTGGCTATTAAGGTGTTTTCTCACAGATGCAGTTGTTCACGACTGCGGGGTAACATTTTTTCATAAATAGTAAAAATCCAAAAATTGTTTTCACCCATTTTGCATGTATGCAAATTTCTATGCACACTGAATGCATTCTTTACTAACATGTTTGGTTACTGATGCATAATATATGTGCCGGAAATTATGCAGACGCAGATGTGCCATCAAAGTGATCAAATGTTACTGAAAAAATGACCGTAGTCACCGTATTTTTTATATTTAAGTATTTTGAAGTACGCAAAAATTGCTTTAAGTTTAACATGTGTTATTTTAAAATAAAAATGGAGCAATTACTATTTCACAAGAACATAGTGTGATCAACTTCTTTGAGCTTTCCCTATACTTTGTGTGTGGTAAATCAAGTGAATATTTTGGGGAAAAAATGTTCTTTTTGAAATGTCTGTATCTCAAAAACGAGCACGGTGACCTATTTTGTTAAAATTCAGATTTGTTATCAGCACAAATAAATCAACCAAGTACTAAATTTTTAAGAAAATTTTGTATCTGTGATAAAACACCTTAAAGTCTTCCTGCAAAAACACTTCTTGACCAGAAAATTGCTTACTCCATCATCATAATTTTGTCAGGAATGGTTTGATGTGACCCTCTTTATCAATATGCTCTTCAATGGTGGTCGTTGATATACAGAGCATCATGTGAATGCAAGAAAGTAAAAAAGGCTGTTTTCATAAATTTGCACTACATACTGTATAGACCATATTTATAATTGACATACTCCCGCCGTTGATGGCAGGCGCGTAACAGAGGTCGCTTGTCAGGGGGGTCAACAGCCCGGTTTGAGTTTTATTTTCCCGGTCTAAAGCTGGAGTTTCCCGCTGAGAGGGTAAAAACCGGCTGATTAAGCAAGATTTTTCGTCATTTTCATCCCGGTGAAAGTCGTCAGAGGGGGCGGTCTGCCCCCCTTGACCCCCCGCCTGTTACGCTACTGGTTGATGGGGTAAATCCACAGAATCGGACGTGGAACTGAACTGAATGAGGGCAAGTAGGGTATATCATACTTGGCCTCGTTCTGAGTTCCAATTCCCCGTCCGATTCTGTAGATTTACCATTGCAGGAGTATGTCAATTATAAATATGGTCTATAGTGCATGCATAGTCTTAAGTCAGTGGCTCTAAAACGGCTCAGGTGACACTAATTTCAAGAGCAACTAATTTATGGTAGACCAATTTTAAAGTACTTATGAAGACAAGGTGTTAAATAAATATAACATATGGCGGCCATATTGCACATGACTTTCTTGTATCCACATGACAAATGTATCTCAGCACATCACAAGGGCACATGATTTATAAGAGAACATGTGCTCTTCAGAGTATTTCATAAGATTTAATAAATGACACATGTTGAAGCAGTCCAGTTTTCATACGAAAATACGTCTATTAAGTTATCTTTGTTTATTTTCATGTATTTCTTGTAAAGTACATTCTGCAAGATTGCCCTTATTATTATTAAGGGGCATCAAGTATAATGTTGCAGGCATAGTGTGACCAAGAAAAAGGTGAATTTGGGTTGTTTTTGAGGATTGAAGAGTGAATCAGGTGACACTGTTTAGGATATCAAAAGCCATTTTCAAGAAATAGGGTACTTTTTTCAAACCCTAGTGTTAAAACTGTATGGATTAAATCCCTATTTGGTGTGAATAGGTGAAGAAAGAGGGAAAAAGGGTATATTTTGACTTCAGAGGGTGCTTAGGGGGATGTTTTGAAAACATGTCCCCACTGGTTCACAATTGTGATCAAGAATTAAGTCCACTCTTGAGTTGGAGAGAAATTTCAGTGATGCAAGTTTCAGATTTTTGCCTGAATTCATCAGATTTTCTGAGGCTCTAATCATGATTTCTGTTTTTTATATTGTAACCTTTTATAATTTACACACTTTCATTTGCTAGCAGCCCATTTTGAAGCATTTTGCAAGGATTCATGGCTTTTCAGACATTTTTTCAATGAAATTACGTAAATCTCTGATTGTTCATTTATATTATCCACTCAAAACAAGCTAATATACAGAGGGGTCCTGGGCCTATTTCACTGACATTATTTCTAGTGATGATTGCAAAACTCTCGCAAACCAGAATCCATAGCAAATATCGTTTACAATGACTTAGGCCTAAACAAAAAAAATTGTTTGATTGGCGTAACCCGACCTACCCTAATTTTACCACCGACCCTAGATATTTTTTATTTTTTTGAGCATGGTAAAAAACCTCCAAATCCCAAATTTAATGGGAATCGATTCATGGGAGCCCAAGATAATGGCTTGTAGGACATTCAAAATGACAAATAAAAGATGTGTTACCGAAAAAGTGAAGATGTTTTTGTATATGTGCCATATATATCGTGTTCTTGT
>JXSR01S016200.1:28852-42033 GCA_000969725.1 Ophiothrix spiculata
ATTTCGGCAAATTATGACCTTGACATGTATTTTCACCTGTAGCGCAAAATGAGGTTTCTGGCATTTACTGCTCATACGGGCTGGAAGGTCACATATAAGGTCATTGACATGTCCAGTCTGGTATTTGTCACCTGAACTTGTCACATTGCATGTTTTAACTGCATTAAAGTTGTATCTGAGAAAAGCTGCCTTAATTAATTCTTGCTGTAATATGAATATTGCTCTGTAATTTGTTTCCTTTAAACTGCTGCTTGTTTGTATTTTCGGGCATATCATTACTGCATGTTTTTGTAAAGCCTTCAAACTTTTTAAAGTTAACAAGTACATGTCAATAAGCACCAAATATCTAAACTTGATTTAGGAAAACATTTTAATTCTTTCAACATGACCGCATATTGAAATTCAGATTTGTTAAAATGTTTGGGCTTAAATAATGTTCAAGGAACCACTATTCAAGGAAACACTATCACAAAATATTGCAAATAATTAATGAAAGAAATAACTTTTAGTCTCTTTCTCAGTAAAGAGAATCTTAAGAGAAACATATCATATTTTATTCTTGAACAATTGCAGACAAAACACTTTTGTATAATTTTCATCAGCACATACACATGTTACTGTATTATTCTCTTAAAATTCTGATGTATTTATGATTAAACTATATATGTATTAAAATTCACATACTTTTCTAAGGTAATATCTGTTTAATAAGTGTTTGCATGTTTTATTACATGTTTAGAGAAATTAATATTCTTTTATATTAATTGATGATAATTTATGAATATCTTGGTTTTCATAATTCTTGATATAAAATAGAAATCAGTTTTTAATAGAATACAACAGAATATTGATTCTTTTACAAATCCACAAGGCAGCTTTACGATATACATATAAATCTCCATAAGTGGCATCTCCATCTTGTTATTAATCAGTATCCAACGAAGATGACCAGTCCCAAGACAATTTACACATCTTCACACACGTATAGTGTGTTAGACCTGATGGATTCAACCACTTGCACGCACAAAGCCTGCTCAATATAACCACATAAACCCTTAATCAATTTGTGGTCAATTTTGTCTCGTGAAATCATAATGGATGGCTAACGTAGTTTAAAAGATGCAAACAAATCTTGAATAGGAATATTAAGATTTTTATATATAGACATTTTCAAATGATTTTTAAATGTTACCAATTAGAGTTTAGTGTGGGTTATTATCATTTTAAAAATGGGCATTTATTGAATGGTTTGGTATGGTTTGAGTTAAATTGCCCTTGGGAGAATTTGCACAGTGTTACCAAGCTTAATGTGTCAATTTGACCTTCGATGTGTTTATAGTGCATAGAAAGTGTCACCATCAAAGTTGGATTCAAATATATTAAGGGTTTTCTTCATCAGGTTGCAGACCATCAAATGTCTAAAATCTTTTAACTATACTCTATAAACCTATAAAGTATGCATCAAGCAATCAAACTCTGTTACAAGATCCATAGCATATCCCCTGTATTCTGCATTATTGTGAACTGTTGGTTTTGTATTGGGTAAGAGACTAGTAATGATTGATTAGGATTGAATAAACCCTAACCCCCTATTGGCTTCTCCTCAGAAATAGGTAAGTTAAAAATGGGGGCGGGGCGGGTGGAGGGGGGGTCCACCTTGATTCGAACACAGTACTCCTCACATGCCAATCCCATTATCACTATGTCAAGCCACTGAGCATGTGTGATCAAAACTAACTCTGGCCTATGCTGTATTTGGACTTTTTGTTGTTGTTTAGTAGGGTTAGGATTAGGGCCAAATCACTGCGTATTTATATTTTTGTACATGATTTTGGTATTATTTTGGGCATATTTTGTTGTTACTACATGGATATACATTGATCATAAGTTTATTTGAATATTCAGGAAGATTGAAGGTTTAACTATTGTCTATGATTATAACCTGTGTTTCAAAAGTTGACAAAAATGAAAGAATCTTCACTAGAATCAGGTGTTTTGAGTTTCTTCTCACGAGAGTCTGTGGACGTAAATCATTAACTGGTCATATTTTTTGTTTCACACAAATACATTGGTAAAACCATGCCAATTTGTATTCAACGGATCGTAACTCTGAATATATACACTTAAAACCTACAAAGTTAGATATTGCTGGAAAGCTTACTTTCCGAGAAAAGTATAATTTTTAGGGATGGGTACAAATTATACAGGGTACAAAATAAAATAAAAGTGCATTTTGGTCAACCAACTTGGCACAATGAGATTTTGTTGGGGAAAGGTGTATCCAGATGACACAAACATTATTTGAAGGATGTAATGATAGCCTTCCATAAAATAATTCGTTTGGTGACCAATCTCATTGTGGTCAAAATATTGAGGATGGTCAAAATCTATGAAACGACTCATTAATTTTTGGGACATGTATCGGTCAAAAGTTTTTTCATGCATACACTACCTAAAAATTAATCACATAATTGGATTCCTCGGCAAATTTTCTTTTGAAAAATGTATAACTTTTACCATTTACGTCGACTCGGTCAAAAGATATGTCGTTTTAAAGTTTTCGAGTGTAAATGCATGTTTTGTACAGTAATGTATAGAGAAATTTACCCACATATAAGGCATTAAGAAACAACAAAATTTGGATGACATGTCAATATTCGACACATGCTTTAGCATTATACATACCTCATTGAAGTATATTCAAAAAATTATGATCCCAGCATTTTTATTTTCAATAATACATGTGTTTATAAATCATAACTTTCGTACACTTTTGCATGTAATCCTATGGGCGCCACCCCCACCGGCGCCACCCCCACCGACTCCACCCTTGATCCACTCGACAGTTTGGTCAATTACTTCACTATTGCTAAACCTGTGGCTTTAATTCTTTTTTTATTTAGTACCTGGATAAATTATCTTTAATATGATACCAAAAGTGTTATGGTTCGGTGACAACTTCTATCAAAAATAAAGACATTTGTCATGATTTTAATGATTTCTTGAAACGGCTCCACCTTATTTGATATACCTATTCGTGACTTAGGTCCCTGTCTGTTACTTTATGGTAATGGAAATTCAGTGGACTATGACTTTGATGAAATCTTATCATGAAAATGTTCAATAAAAAGTTATTAAGTTATACATGGATACTGAAAAGGAAACCTTTAGCATTATAGAGTTTCATGTTTGCTTGGGATTTGCTCTTTGACGAATGATTAAATGTGAAAGGTAAAGTGTTTTTGACTTAAAGGCATAACCCGATTTACCTTTTACTTCAACTTAGCTTTACATAATCTGATTTTCTTACTTTGAAATAAAGAAAAAAAAGGAAAAAGTAGATAGGAACGGCCTGTATTTGCACAAATACAGAGGTCTTCTACCAGCAATATTGATCTTACACCAAATGATTTTGCACTTTGAGTCAAGAGTAGTCTCAGTTGATGATACAAATTTGTCTGTTATTGCTACAAACACACCCCACCTGTCATATTCCTAGAGATAGTGTATCCAGGTGGAAATACCTCCTAGTTGGAGAAGGTTGAATCTATATGAGACTCTTGCCCACATATAATATCCAGTTTTTGAGTTTCTACCTTCTACAGTTAACCAGCATTACCTGTACTGTTGTGGGTCTGTTTGTGGATTTAGGACGAGGACTAGATGTAACAATTTTGTCTGTTTGGAAGTTCTCAGTATCGCCTATAGAGTATTCCAAGCTGACAAACATGTTAGAAAATTCAAGATCAGACATGGTAAATAAAGATTTGGAAACATTTGGTAAGCATGGTGGCTGCATCTGTGTCAACGCTGTTAAACCTAACAAACTTGATCACAGTTTCCATATACTCTATCAGATTTTCATGAAACTTTGACACTGTTATGATTTTATGAAGATACTTCCGCTTGGACTAGGGAGGGGTGAAAGGTCACACTAGAGAGGGAGTAGTCCGGCATGAAGACAGAGGTGAAGAATTCGGCATAAATGTTTACTGAGAAATAACATCTTAGTCCAAAGTTCCTTTACATTGTGTGAGTATTGCGATAAGACAATCAAAGTCTTAATATGGTTTGCAGTGGTTAAAGTAATTAAATGCTTTCGGTCATTACAGGTACATATATACGTTGAGCTTGAATGACTAGCAAAAGCGAGTCTAAAGAGTAAGCTTAAATTCATACTATGGTGTCAATGCCTGTTGTTTATTATTTTATTATTACAGTCAGGTCATTTAATGCTTTTTTGTACTAACGTGTGTGCAAAAAATTATCAACATTTGCGGACGTCTTACAATAATTATTATTGTGTCAATACTAGAAATTTTGTGGAAGTCAAAACTAATGTTTATCAGGGTGTTATTCTATTATGGTCTTTTAATATTGATAGCATGGTCTTGGCAGATTGAATGGAAATGACCAGAAACCAACTTTACGGCTGCTTTGAGTTGGACTGTCACAATTTAGGAACTCAGTAGAGTGGACATGTACTTCGTGATCACACACATTAAGTTGATTTCATTAAGGGACAATGATGTCTGCTTTTGTTTTCTTCATTCACTTGAAGAGATAATTTAATTATTGATTTCTTAATGTGGACACGTTGTCCGTGATCTCGGAATTGATAAAGTCATTGTGCTGGAGGCCTTGCAGGAATTCTTACCCTGGAAAGGAAATGTTGTCATGTGTATGCAAGAAAGACTTATCTGCATTGGCTGCCATGTTGCAGTCCATACCTTGTTAGCTATTGCAGATATGACTTTCTTGCTGTCATGTGAATGCAAAAAGGCATATCTCAAATATGCTGGTTTTTGTTGTTGTTGTTGTTTGAAACTTATCACTTTGTAAACAATGATTCTGAACAAGCCTAGTGTATAAAGCAAGTTTATGTAGAATTGTAGCTATTGCACTTCAAATGTTCTTGCATTCACACAATGAAATATTCTGACCATATGCATATATAGATTAAGTTAAAAGCTTTACAACACAAACACTGGGATGAGGATTTCAGTTTTTGTTAAACTGTTTATACAAATATATACATTGGGGCCATTACAAGATTTTTGATATACGGACCATTTCGACAAAGTGAACCACTAAGTGGACTATTTCAAAAAAGAGATACCATAAAATGTACCATTAACCCTCATCATCAACCCAAGGTGGGGTGTATTGACGCTGATTGCAAAATGAGCAAAACAAAGCTACCCCCCAGCTAGCCAAATAACGTTCTCTGAACGTTTTGAGAGCGTACCATTTACGTTTTATGGACGTTTCATTAAAACGTTTTTAAAACGCATTTTTTTGGAAGTAAAAGCACGTTTTACGAATGTTGTTTAACAACGTTTCAAAAACGTTAAGAGAACGTCAAAAACGTATTCTAAACCTTTCTTTCAGTTACCCATAACCTATAGAAGCACGAAATGTACGTTCTGTAAATGTATTAGAAACGCCAAAACGCACTGAGAACCAACAGAAAACGTATAATACGTTCTGTGAACGTTTAGAAACGTCTCTAACGTACTGGAAACGTTGTAAAAACGTACAAAACGTTATTGTTAACCATTATATTTATTGATTTTACATAATTAATTAATTAATTGAAATTAAGGAAAAAAGAACACAATTTTAACTTATCTTGCGGAGTGAATTCCTTGGATGGTTTTCTATTAACACTTAATGACGTTTACACATATGAGAAAATCTACCTTTGGACCTACCTGAGATTCGAACCTGGGATCTTGGATTAAGAGTCTGTCGACTTACCGATGTTGCCACTGAGCCAACCTTGTTTCACAAAGAGTTGAACTTCAATTTATATGGGTTTATGTAAATGTTTCACTAGCGACCCATCATAGTATTATATAAAAAGCACCAAATGAATACATTAGGGCTACTAAATCATATCTAACCAGATAAACATCAATAGTCATGAGTTTGACTTCTTTCAGGTTAATTCTGATCACTTTTACTTGGCGCCAACATTTTAAGGCTTAAAACGTTTTATAAACGTTCTAAGGACGTTTGCCTAAAGAAATATTTAAAGAAAATGAAAGAGAAAATGAAAGAAATAATAAATCAACAAGTATAAATAAATATAAATAAATAAATAAATAAATAAAAAATAAATAAATAAATAAATAAATACTAGTAAATAAATAAATAAATAAAAATAATTAACCATTCTTGTAATAGATTTAGATAAATTGATAACCAGATTTACTGTAGATAATTGATTAATTTTTTTAACTATATATATTAAAAAACATTTTAGCTTTTAAAATCTTTTTTAAATATTATGAGCACACCTTATGGGAATTTGGTGTTTGGGAAAGATTAATCATTTGTGCATTTTGTAATATTGATCAGAACATTTTTAAAAGTGCAGAGAACGTCCTCTGAATGTCTTATCAAATAAAATTGAAAGTGTCAGAAATGTAACCAAACGACAACGTTTTTATAAAGATGGTTTTTAAACATCACAAAATAACAAATATATTGGAAATATTGGAATATTTGGACGTTTAGAAAACGATTTCTGAACGTCCTAATAATATAAACGGAAAGCGTCAGTTATATAACCAAACTAAAACGTCTTTTAAACGTCACAAAATTGCGTTTAAAAACGTTTTCGAAAGGACGTTTTATGAACGTCGCAAAATAACGAACATATATTGGTACATTTTATAACGTCTTGAAAAGGTACTCTAAATGTCCTACAAATTAATCAAAAAGTGTCAATATAACCAAACTACAATGTTTTATAAATGTCATTAAAATGCCTTTAAAAAACGTTTTGGAAAGGACGTTTTATGAACGTCGCAAAATAACGAAAATATGCTAGTACATTTTCTAACGTCTAGAAAACGTTTTCTAAACGTCTTGGTAAAATATTCTTAAATCCCAAAATTATGCAAACGAAAACGTATTAAGAACGTTTTAAGAACGGTTTGGACGGCGAAAACGTAAAAGACCAAACCAGAACCTAACCAGAACGTTGTCTGAATGTTTTGTGTTTGCTGGGCCTGCATGGGCATAAAGGTAATTGTTTTTACATTCTTTGTGGTGGTTTTGATGAAACAAAATCTGTGGTTACATGGGAATAGCCATCAAAGTTTCTCAGATGAAAGGCTCCATTTTGAAAAACATCTGCATATTATGAAACATTAACTTACAGGACATGTTCGAATTATCATTTCCTTTTTGGAATTGATAAAGTCATTGTGCTTGAGGCCTTGTCTTAACTTGCAGGAATTCTTACCCTGGAAAGGAAATGTTGTCATGTGTATGCAAGAAAGACGTATCTGCAATACCTGCCCGCTTTCATGTTGTATTCCATACCTTGTCAGCTATTGCAGATATGACTTTCTTGCCCTGGAAAGGAAATGCTGCCATGTGAATGCAAAAAAAGGCATATCTGCAATACCTGCCCGCTTTCATGTTGTTTTCCATACCTTGTCAACTATTGCAGATATGACTTTCTTATCCTAGAAAGGAAAGGAAATGCTGCCCTGTGAATGCAAGAAAGTCGTATCTGAAATGGCTGCCATGTTGTATTCCATACCTTGTCAGCCAATGCAGATATGACTTTCTTGCCCTGGAAAGGAAATGCTGCCATGTGAATGCAAAAAAAGGCATATCTGCAATGGTTGCCTTATTGTATTCCATACCTTGTCAGCTATTGCAGATATGACTTTCTTATCCTGGAAAGGAAAGAAAATGCTGCCCTGTGAATGCAAGAAAGTCGTATCTGAAATGGCTTCCATGTTGTATTAGGCAGTTCAGGTGAAAAAAATAAGTTAAGCTAAACATGTTTTTATTGTGGTAGATGGAAAGACCGTTTGAATTTTGAAAATCGGTCAATCCGTTCAGGAGATACATACATTTTTGTATCACGCAAATGACACTATCGTTGACATGCATTATGATGTATTTCTTATGTATTTCTTTATTTTAACCATGGCACCATAAATACAGATAAAATATATACATTTTGTGTCATAAAAGCAAGACCAATTTTATTTTAATTTGGCTACAGTACATTAACAAATCAATTTAATCCTTCTTATAAATTTGATTTATGCCAGGGTCACTGACCAGTGGATAACAATAGACATTGATGGGATAGCCTTTTATTAACCTCAATTAGTTACATAACACTTTATGAGATGGAACTACTGTAACAATACAACAATTATGGAAATTGTAGTGACCTGTAGTGACCTAGGGGAATCCCAAGATATATAAACAATTTAGGGAAATCCCTTTTTGTGAATCAGCCTACTATCCAGACACCCAAACTCTTCTTCAAATACGGGCGTTATTACAAATATATTCAGGAATTTTACTTTTGTTAATTGTAAATTATGAAATGACCTGCCTTCATACCATGTTGCATTAAAATCCGACGCAATCTTCAGGTAGAAAAATACTGGTAAAAACTTCACATGGCTCTAACTTCTGAACCCCTGATCCGATTTTGATGCAACAAACGCCGAAATTTTCTGAAGTTCTATATTTTATGATAATTAGCTCGGATTGACGATAGACCAATCACAAGCCCCCGGATTCGTTTCCGAACACCCGAAACACAAATCCCGAAGTTAGCTGGCCACAGTTGATTGAACGAAGTTTGGTGCCGGCGTTTTAAAACTGGCCGACCGCGAAAATGGAAATGATGGGTTGTTAGAACTATTACTCTAACAGGAGAACGAATTGACATACAGAGCTGATTCTTGCTATGTATTACTATGAAATATTGATAAATAACATATTTTAATTTCAGTCGAAGAACTTATACAGAAAAATACAAAATTGCAATTTTAAAATCGCCAAATCCTGACATCCATTTTAATGTTCTGTGTGTGTGCAGCGAAATTCATCAATGGGAATTTGACAGAGTGCAATATATTTTATGTTTTCTCCAACACCGGGCGGATTTAGAAACTGAAACTTACACATTAGTTGATAGAGATACTATATAATGACATATCCTAAGATGAAGTATGTGCAACACTCAGAACGAAAATAAGAGCAATTCTAAAACTTTTTTTGTTACGGTTTGTATGTGAGCCGCTGTGTGCGGCGAAATCGTTCAACAGAATTTGTGGCATCACTGAACTGCCTAGTTGTATTCCATACTTAGTCACTTGAATGTACTTGAACTTTGTCCCCATAATTATGTGACTGATCATCTCAAAACAGCCATAAATATGTCCTTTTTGTCTTTACTTTGTTTAAAGTTTGCAAAGAGCATGTTCTACTGATCTTTGAACACATTTATTCTAGCTTCACCTTTTACTCTATGACAACCTTTTACTAACCATAACTTGACTTTGGAAACATTTTTTAAACATTTTTTCCAGAAAATCTGAACAAGCATAGTGAATAAAGCAAGTTTATGAAGAATTGTAGCTATTGCACTAATAATGTTCTTGCATTCACCCAATGAACTATTCTGACCATAATAATAGACAGAGTAATTTACAACACAAACACTGTGATGAGGATTTCAGTTTTGTTAAACTGCTTATACAAATTTATATATTGGGGCCATTGCAAGATTTGTTGAAATGAAATAAGGACCATTTTGACAAAGTGAACCACAGAGTGGACTATTTCAACAAAAAAGATACCATATAGTAGATTATTATTTAAAATGTACCAAAAAATTGGACCACTTTGACAACAATGTACCTTTAACCCTCATCCACTTCAGATACCACTTCAGTAAATAAAATGTATAGCGTCGGCTGCTAGGTTGAGAATGCCTGTTGACAGGCTGAAAGTGACCCTCATTGCCTAAAATTAATTCCAGAATATGTATAAAATAAGTATTTTAGCCCAAATTTTGCTGTTAATCCTGCCAATTAGACTGTCATTAAATCATTCATGATGAAAAAGTTTTGTTTGTGCCATTTTTGTAGAATTTCCAAGTGTTTTAGAGAACACAGTGTTTCTTGTAAGATTGCACTATTTTCAATAGGGCATGGGTGCGTACATCATGAAGCGTGATTTTGAAGCGTGTATCTCGAAAATTTTGCCTTGACCATATATCTTGGTCCATTTTATTGAAGAGATATACTCATTATCTTTCAATCGAGACCAACCTCGAGTCAACCAGTCGAGTTTAAGCCGAGAAAATGGCGTTTGAAGACAGGCCATTTTGTATGTAAAGTCAATGGGGATGTATTTACCGTATTGATTCCTTCAGAGGTGGGGTGTATTGTCACTGATTGCAAAAAGCGCAAAACAAAGTTACCCTGGGCATGAAGGGAATTGTTTTTATATTGTTTGCGGTTGTTGAAAAAAATCTGGGGTTATCCGTAACATGGGAATAGGGTTAACCGTCAAAGTTTGTTGGTTGGGGTGGTATCCATCCATGAAAAAACATCTGCATACTATGCATTATTAACGTACAGGACATGTTTGAATTATCATTTCGTTTATTTATTAGCAAAAAACAAATGACAATTCAATATTTACAACTTTTATAGCACAATTTTGAATTTTTGGCCAAAAAATCAGATTTCAGCGACATTTTTAGAACTGAAGTCCTTCATGATGTCTTAATTACAGTGCCATCTGACCTAGATGATGAATTCATAACGCCATGTTCAATTTTCATGATTTTGGTATCAATTGAAAGAGGAGATCCTACCCTATGCTATGGTATTAAACAAATTAACTAACCATCTACCCTTCAGAAACAACATAGTGGGAAAATAGCTTAGATGGATGAGGGTTAAAAGGACAAATTTGACAACACTTTACACAATGTTGATAAAAATGTCACAAGGAGACCATTTCGACACAAGTAAAACGATAACAACCATTTTGATAAAATGAGCCACAAAGTGGACCATTTTTAATAAAGCAAAACCATACAGTCAATTATTTTGTAAAGAATACCATGAAGTGGACCATTGGTTTGACAAAAATGAGCCATTTGGAGGACCAACTTATCAAAACCTTAACATTTAACAATTAACCATTTTGCAAAAAACACACCATAAAGTGAACCATTTTGACAAAGTGTACTACAAAGTGGACCATTTTGACATTAGCATGTCTGAAAGTGGACCATAGTGACAAAAGGGTAATAGAATTTAATTTTGAATTTGGCATATACTATACTTATCAAATTTTTACAATCCTACCAATGCAACTATTTATCAAAAAACATGCACGGATGACCATTTTGACAAAGCGTACCCCAAATTGAACCATGTTAATACCTTGCTACAGACACTCTTAATTAGCATAGATATTACATATATATTATATATAAAAAGTTATGTTGTTATACTTACGATACAATATTTATCAAGATAAATATTTAAATGACAGTTCATGATTTTAACATACAGTGCAGGTTACATTATAGTTCGATCAAATTCAAAGAATAAAGACACACAAAAGACACAAACAGATCTATGGATGAAATTTGATATTTTTATTCTACTTGAAAGACATTTGAAAATACTTCAAAATAACTCCCGCCACTTTAAGCCAGTTGTAATATTGTTGAATTGTAGATAAAATATCTTACCAAATTCCTTGAATTTCCTGTGGTTTTGTGTTGCTGTGATTACCCTTTGCTTTACATTCAAAGTGTTAAGATTAGCCATTCCTCAAGGGTATGTTATATAATTATAAAACAAATGACATGTGTATTTTCAAACAGATACTTGATGAAAGTTGCTATCTCTACATGTTTAAAAATTGTCAGAAAAATCTATTTTGACAATATTGAGAAGAAATTCCCAACTTTTTTGTCAACTAACAAAAAAGAGAGGGACACACTCCAATTTTACCTTTGTAGAATAATGTATTTATTTTGAACGTTCTTTTAATTAACAGATCCGATAGAACAACCAAAGAGCTTACGAGAGAACGCTTAGGCGTCCCAGTGTGTATTGAGTGTAAATTAATTCAGTATGGGTTATATACACCTATACAGCACTTCAGGATCAAAAGAGTTAAGCTAATTTTCAACCGTTCTAGAATAAATTCTGAAATTGACCCTTGAAGTTTGGTTTTCTTGTACCTTTTCAGTGTAATGTAACCCTTAAACCCAATACATTTTCCTGCTCCACTTATACCAGTGTTTTAGATGAACATTCCTACCATGACTCATGCCATGCCCTCTTAAGAATTGGTCCAGATATTTTACTAAAATACCAGTACATCTTGAATTGAATTTTACCAAGTTTGTATTCAGTCCCAGGAAATTGGAATTTCTATTATTAATTCATCAAAAGAAATATATACCCTTACACCTTGTATTGCCGACCACATCTACCAGTGTGATAAATATTCATAACCTTTTCCCGCCCACTTGTTGTCGACGGTATTGTTTTCGCACAAAAAACGCACCAATGTGAGCAGCTTCAAGGTGTGGTTAATGGTGCGGAGAACTGTGAACTTGATATCTCGTACAAGTTTGGCTCTTTGGGGTCTTGGGTAGGGGAACCACTTATATAATATGTATATCATGTTTGAAATAGAAAGCTAACAACAATTGAAGAGTGTTTTTCCAAAACTCACTTAGTCCACTTTTGGTCGAAATGAAACCAAGCACATAGGAATGGTGTTCATCATGAGCACTAACATACCAACTATGCAAATTCTCAAAAAAACAATCAGTCGCCTTCCTCAAGCACAAGAAGTTACCAAATTTTTTCAAAACTCACTTAGTCCGCTGCATGGATTTTACCAAAACTCACTATTTCTAATCAATAAAAGGGTAAGAATCCTGTTTGTTACAGACTTATCTATTATCTCCATGTCAATATGTTACATAATTTGTTGTGCTGTGAAGGTCCGGGGAGGAGTACTAAAAAAAACAATCAGTCGCCATTCCTCAAGCGCGAGAATTTACCAAATTTTTTCAAAACTCACTTAGTCCCCTGCATGGATTTTTCCAAAACTCACTATTTCTAATCAATAGGGTGAGAATCCTGTTTGTAACAGACTTATCTATTATCTATACGTCAATATGTTACATTGTTGTGCAGTGAGGGTCCGGGGAGGGGTACTCAAATAATTTTGGTGGGTATGTGCCGCATAGGTTATCCAACTTATGGTCTTGCGGAACTGAATTTTTGTCACAATTGGGTATATGGAACTGATTTTCTCTGAATTTAGGTCTCAGAAACTGTTTCTTTCCAGTAAACTTACAACTG
>JXSR01S016202.1:56500-68382 GCA_000969725.1 Ophiothrix spiculata
CATTCCAATGGGGTTTACCATAGCAACTCATGTTTTTCATGTTAATAAAGCTCATCTTTGGTCACTATTGATCAATTTAATTTCAACTTGCAAAGTAGACACTTAAAGATCACAAAATATGGAATACTAAAACACGATGTTGATACCTTTTTCAGCACTGAAAGTGGCACTGTAATTTAATGTGTTGGTTTTGCTGTTTTGCAGCGTTAAATAAAAAGAAAAAAACGAGTTCATGGCTTCTTATAAAAAACCAAGGCAGAGATTTCCTTTAAGGAAAGTCTATTTCAGAACTTTAATATCTGTTAAGTTTTAAGCTTTTTTACATAAAAAAGGAAAATCTTTATGACTTTCTCTCCCTTTACGAGTGTTAAAAATATAACATTGTCAACATATTCAAAATAACAAAGCAGTTATTCACTTCCTCGGGAAAAGGGGAACGTCTGATAGCTCGCGTTGAATAATTTTGGTACAGTTGTAAGTAAGTTTCAGGCAACTCTGCCTTTTGCATTTCCACAATCCGTTTCCAGGTGTTGAGTTCTTATCATCGTGTTCCTTGTTCAATGCGGCGTTCTAAATCCCGGACAGTGAAGGGAGTCGAGTGTGATCACACAAGCTTTCAACTTGTAATCAGGTTTATTCGAATTCTCAATTTTCTGTTGTTGTTGTTGCTATGATTGTTGTTGTTGTTGTTGTTGTTGTTGTTGTTTTGTAATTGATTTCCTGAAAACATGATTATCCATTTCCATTTTAGAGTAGGCCTAGGCCTACTACTGTGGTGACATGGTCAGATCGATGATAGTTGCAAATATGCGTTACTGTGGTAAACCCCATTGGAATGGGGTAAAATTTAGTCTTCTTACAAAATTCTAGTTTTCTCAAGAATGGCTCAACAGATTTTGCTCAAAATTTCACCGATGGAAGACTAATTCATACTTATTATTATTATGAAAAAAGTTTCAATTTTTGTTTATTGGTTTATGAGATATGATCAAAAACAAAAGTGATGCATTTTTATTGGGACACCCTGTATGTAATATTAAAGCACCAAGTACCAAGTATTCTCTGAATATGATGTATTTAAAAGGTAAGCATTAAAATTCATATTGAGAAACTGAAATTAACTTGAAATTAAAATATTATAACACGTTTAAATCGACTGTCAGGGACGACAGCATTCCCTTTAAAGTAAATTTAAAGTTTTCAAACACATGAATATACCAACCAAACAAACCAAGTGATAATTGACGATATGTCAGCTAAATTAATATTTATCAGTTTATACATGACGCATACTACATCGCCACTTGAATATATTTTAACAAATGCAAATTCGAAACAAACTGTTGAAAAAACAAAAAAGAAAAACGCATTAATTAATTCCTATGATAATATCTCTAAACTAAGCAAATAAAATGGTAAAATCAGTATTTCAGAAACGGATGTGCTGTTTACTGCACGGGACGGACATGTACATGTATTATACCTTTCTCATGATCATTTTAAAATTTGCGAATATAAATTGTAAAAGTTATTCTGAGTGGTGTTGATCCCCCAACTCCAACTGATTTGCATTTGAATAACTGTATGAGTGCTATCACTGTATATTAAGAATGTTTAAATGTATATTCGTGAAATTACATGTAATCCTATGGGAATTTGCGAAAAATAAAAAAATATGCAAATTCAATTCAGTTCCCCCTGTTACTGTTCCATATAAAAGTTAATTTACCTTTGTCATTACCACCGCCATTAGACGTGTACATAGCACCAGTTTCAATCTTAATTAATAAGTAACTTCCTCCAACAGACTTGTTTCAATCTCAATAAAGATATTTTATTGAAATGCCTAGGGCTACTTTTTGTGTACGTATGCGATATGCATCATTATTGTACGGTTCTTGATTTGTTATTGACTTTCTTTAATAAACTCGATTTTTCTCTTTTATATTAAAATCTATTATCGCCCTATTGAAGAATTAATAAACTTGCTTAAGAGTCAAGGATAGACTTATAAAAGATGTGATGTCAACTTTTCCTTTATTTAATTTGATTGATTCCCCCTTTTTTGAAATATCGAATAAAACGAAGTTATTGTAATTTGATTTTAGACTAAGTTTGATTCTGATTTATTTTTTCTTTACTTTATTTTTTATTTTACCTTGATTTATTTTATAATAATATACGCATTTAATATTGTTCAGTCCTATTTGGTTAAATTTATTTCATTTTAATTAATCTTTAGACAAGGAAGCTGTCTCTTGATTGGTGAGTAAATGAGGGCTTGTTGAACTATTTATAAAACTGGTTAACATTCTAATGTAGTATCACCTTTTTTTCTAAGGAGAATAGTTAAAAAGTATACTGCACTCTGCATATAGAGAAATAATTAGGATCATTATTTGTAATTATCCTCGTTTTTAATGTCTCGAATAATTAAAAGGTTAATGAGGATCGATAATTTCAATAAACAAATTGTTTCGTGCTTTCAATGTATTAGGCTATGAGATGTTAGAGTGTTTTTGTATTTATATTTTTTAAGAATGACCTTTTTTGCAGAAAATGATAAATAAGGAAGCGTATTACTCATAAGAGAAACTTAGTAAATTTAAATATATTAAAAAAGGTAGTAACTTCATGACATTGTTATTATAAAACTGTTGTTTTCTTAGTGAGCTGAAATCCCGGTGGCGTCTTTGTCATTACCAAATTTAAAGATACCGACAAAATATGATTCTAGGCGTCATCGAACAGAAGAAACATTGGGTCTCCAAAGCCGACTACTACAAGCTTGAGAGCAATACGAAGACACACACCACTAAATAAAAGTTATTGGCGAGTACAGGGATATGCGAGAGCACGTTTTTGTTTGCACTCTATAAAGTAAATCCTTCAAATATGGTGGAAACTATGTTTTGGTAAAAATTCTTCTTAATCATGTTCTGTGGTAACAGATTACCATAATTTTGCTGTTTTTGTGAAATTCGAGAGCCGATGTACAACAGGGCTGCCTTGAAATGAACTAAAAAGACTAACACGTCTGTGGTGTAGTCTACCCCAAAATTATCTTAAACATGTCAAAAACACTACAACATAATGTATAAAGCAAGAAAGGGAAAGATTGGCTCAAAAATCGAAAAAAAAAGACAGAGAAATGGATGATATAACCAAACAGATGCAGACAAACAAGAAATAGCCACTTATTATTCAGAACGGAAAAGTTAAGATGATATTAATATCATTATTCATTTTATCTTGTACCAAGGGATCTTGTTCACACTCTGGTCATAATCTGTTCATACACAAGCATTACTAAAAATTCATTTGACGTTTTGATAGCTCATCATTACTTAAACACTGTACTATGTATCTAAATATGTTATACTCATAGCAAAAACCATCAGGTTTTCTTGTCATAATGCATCATATCAATAATGCGTCAATCTGAAAGATACTGACATGCTCGAAAGTTGACACTAATTATTAGAAGATAGTATACCACAACTATTTTTTCTGTCTTAATAAAGTATTATTTATACTAAAACATCTTCACGTTAAAAATCAACCTTTTATCCATATTCTTTCAAATGTCTGTCATGCTTAACTGCTCGAAAAATATATACCCCTACAGTGGAACAGGCCTTATTTTTCCTAACTAACTGGTCAATGCTAAAATTTAAATTATTCGTTTATAGTTCATCTAAATGCTTTTTCTTGTATAATATTCTCAACATTAGACTTATAAGTTGCAAATTATGCCTAAAAATAAGTTTTTGAATATCATCATTTGCATATAATTAGCATATTTGTACCAAAAACCAGGAAAATCTTTAAATACCTTTTTTTTGACAATCTTGATGTTAATTTGGAAATTTTACATTTAGACAGTGTGGTAGTACATGGTGAAAATTTCAGTTAGACGGAATTTGATTATTTTGCGTACTTCTCCTTTTTTTGCCAACATTTTTTTTAGATTGCCTCTCTTTTGTTCCAATTTTTATTAAATTTTATAATTTGGGTATTAAAGGATAGAGAAAAGCATGTTTTAAAAATCTGTTAGACGGATTTCTGAAAGACTTCATACTTATAATGTCACAATATAATTACTGTTTTATAGTGTTTTGACTGGAAAACCATTTTTACATTTTGCTAATTTAATAGAAAATTCAAAGCACCAACATTTCTTCATAAATGTATTTAAACTATGGTTATAGATAATTTCTGTAACATTTTATCTGAAAATAAAAACACCACATCACTTATAATTAATTTTTGTTCATTATGAACCAATTTTAAAGGCACTGGTATTCTGTTAGAAATTTACTGTTATTGTATGTTCCAGACCATTAGTAACCCTATGATTTAGCATTGCTCAAAACACCATTCACTCATTCACTCATTACATGAAATCAAAGGTGTGTGTTTAATGGACTTGATCAGTCCGTTGGTACATTATATAAACGCACCACTGATTGGCTTAAAATTTGGCCTTGTCAGCAATATCCTACTTTTGACCAATACTGAACAAGCTTTCATGTGAAAGCTATCTCAGCTTCTAGTAAACCAATGAGTTTGAAATTTTCAGCATGTAGGTGGTTGCCCATGGCTAATATATATGTAAAAAATCAAACTCGTACTGCATAACACAATAATATTATAGCCATTTAAAATTAGGAAAAATAAGGCCTTTCCAAAGTATTGTTTGTCTGTTTTTAGTTCAGTGAATAGTGTATCAAGTAAAGGAGAAAACAACCTGACATCATAGTATTTTAGTAGTTTTAGTAGTTCACAATTTTTTTTAAATTAATAATGATAATAAACAAGGATTTGGACCCCACTGATCACTTATGTTAAATGAATTGTAATTACCCTGTTTTCGATAGTATTTAAGCCATGAAGTAAAGCATGTGCAATTCCTATGATACCTTCTACATGTAGTCGATGATGTGATCAGTAAGGTCCGTAATTTATAAACTATTAAAAAGGTCACACAAGTTTGAAAAATATCATCAAGGAAAATTGCATTCGTTTACATGATTAGTGACGAAAGTGCAGAAAAACGAGGAAATCAATTTAATTATTGAGAAAACATCTTTTATATTATCATTTAAAAAGGAACACTGATCGCAGTCATAAACGAGATCTATTCTAACTAGTTATTGTTGATTGAAGGGTATTGTCCTCAGTTGCTGTTACATAATACATAATAAGAGAGGCGTAAGTTAACACTACGTGATGGTTTGTAGGATGGAAATATGACATGGCCGTCTCAAGCCTATTTTAAAATCTAATAAAGTCTCCTTTATTGCAATACCTAGAGCTTCTTTTCAGGCTTGTTGTTTTTCTATATCTGTATCATTATTGCGATTTGGTTGGCTGTTGACTTTCGCTAAAACCCCCGGTGTTTTACGCCTTTATATTACGTTTGCACTTTAAAATAGTTAATAACTGTGCGATATGTACTTTTTGTGTACGTATGCGATATGCATCATTATTGTACGGTTCTTGATTTGTTATTGACTTTCTTTAATAAACTCGATGTTTTTCTCTTGTATATTAAAATTTATTATCGCCCTATTGAAGAATTAATAAACTTGCTTAAGAGTCAAGGATAGACTAATAAAAGATGTGATGTCAACTTTTCCTTTATTTAATTTGATTGATTCCCCCTTTTTTGAAATATCGAATAAAACGAAGATATTGTAATTTGATTTGAGACTAAGTTTGATTCTGATTTATTTTTACTTTACTTTTTTTTTTAACTTGCTTTATTTTATTATAATTCATGAACTTTATATTGTTCAATCTAATTTGGTTAAATTTATTTCATTTTAATTAATATTTAGATAAGGAACCTGTCTCTTGATTGATCAGTAAATGAGGGCTTGTTAAACTATTTAATGTAAAGCTGGAGAACATTCTTATGTAGTATCACCTTTTTATTCTTAAGAGAATAGAAAAAAGTACACTGCACTCTGCATATAGAGAAATAATTAAGATCATTATTTTAAATTTTTCCTCGTTTTTAATGACTCGAATAATGAAAAAGTTAAT
This sequence comes from Ophiothrix spiculata, assembly GCA_000969725.1. Classification (NCBI taxonomy): domain Eukaryota; kingdom Metazoa; phylum Echinodermata; class Ophiuroidea; order Amphilepidida; family Ophiotrichidae; genus Ophiothrix; species Ophiothrix spiculata. The sequence continues at coordinate 62,552 of JXSR01S016202.1, forward strand.
GAGGATCGATAATTTCAATAAACAAATTGTTTCGTGCTTTCAATATATTAGGTTATGAGATGTTTTATGTTAGAGTATTTTTGTATTTATATTTTTTAAGAATGACCTTTTGTTGCAGAAAATGATACAATAAGGAAGCGTATTAATCCTTAGAGGAACTTTGCTTAGTAAATTTAAATAAATTAAGAAAAGAGCAACTTCATGAAATTGTTATTATAAGATTTTTTTTTTTGGTGAGCTGAAATCCCGGTGGCATCTTTGTCGTTATCAAATTTAAAGACACCGACAAAATATAATTCTAGGCTTCATCGAACAGAAGAAACATTTGGTCCCCAAAGCCGACTACTACAAGCTTGAAAGCAATACAATGACACACATCACTAAATAAAAGCTATTGGCAAGTACAGGGATATGCGGGAGCATGTTTTCATTGCACTCTCTAAAGTAAATCCTTCAAATATTTTAGTAAAAATTCTTCTAAATCATGTTTTGTGGTAACATATTACCATAATATTGCTGTTTTTGTGAAATTCGAGAGCCGATTTACAACAAGGCTGCCTTGAAATGTTTTAAAAATTGTTTAACGTCAAGTCAAATTATCAATCAGTTTCTGTGAAGCAACTTTTAAGTATTCGTCAAATGTTATCATGATATTCTTATAATCTATAATGTAATATTTGTACAGGTCCTCATTTGTAAGTTACTAATCATAAAACTTTATTTTACTAACGGCTTTGTCAATATAACCCCAAAGGAAGTTAAAATACATATACTTTATAGACGTTGCCTACATTTTGTACAAGTTTTCTCTGGATTTGCAACTTAGCTAAATGGTAGAATTGGCTTCAGATCATTTTTTTCCAAATCATATTTTCATAAACCATTATGTGTGCTGTATATTTATGATATTGGTTTCAAAAAACAGCGATCATCAGTTGCTTAACTCACAGACACATGGGGCGGCCCAGATTTTAACGTGTCTATTTAAATCAATTACTTTTTAGGCCTTAATCATAGACAGACTATTTCTCTCTAATAAAAAAATAAAGGATCCAACCCATGTGAAAATTATTAGAAATATTACAAAATTGTACTATTCTTCTTTGAACTATATTTTCTATATTTATACCATATTTGTTCAGAAACTTACTGTCACGTTACAAACTTATTTCCGTAGAAACTCTTATGTAACATCCATCGTCTATATTTTGCAAGGAAAACATGTTTTGCAAGGAATGGATTGAGAATAATAAAACATAAAACCTAGCATGCAGCATTATCGGAAAGTAAGTTACTGGGTGATTCCTAAGTAACGTTTGCGACAGAAAAATCGAGAAATCTCACTTTTAAATGGTTACAAAGCCTAGCATAAACATTACATCCATGAGTTTGTTGTTGATAATGGTGATCACTGGTGGGGTTAAGACATGTAGATGTTTAAGAATTAAATTAATTGTCAAAGTCCTAAATAAAGTTCATGTAACGTTCGGTAACGTTTGTGACATCGCACGGAAATAGTTTTCTGCTCCAAATGACTTCAAAGTAAAATTTCTCTGACGTGTTGGCGGGTTTTCATTTCGCTTTATACAGACAACGGGTAACATGAGAATGGTTGGCATTCTATAGTCAGGATTTATTTTAATGCAATGTTTTGTGTTGTAACGTTTGGTAACATTTGACATATTGGTGTAACTTTTTGGTAACGTTTGTGACATTTTTGAAATAAAACATGTGCTCATACATGCAATGATAGAAAAAAACCCTTTACAATTTCTGTTTGGGAAATACTTCTCACGCACCAAGTAACAAATGTATGACTGAAAAACCTGCTTATGTGGTCGTATAAAAAGGCTGACTTTTTGCTTGCAAAAAAGGTTTTCCACCCAGGTCAAACTGCTAAAAGTTTTCGCTGCAGTTTTATCGTCACAATCATATAAATTTATTTAGGCGTTTGACTGGTGCGTTTGACTTCCTTTTCTAAGCAAATCAAATCAAATCAAATCAAATTAAATCACATCATATCATAATCATATCATATGAAATCAAATCAAATTTCATTTCCAGGTGAACATCAAAATATATAGACACAACAGACATATTTATGAAGGAGTGGACTAAAACGTCTGTGTGTAGTCTACCCCTAAATTATCTTAGACATGTTAAAAACACTACAACATAATGTAAGAGAGAGAGGGCAAGGATGGGCTAAAAAATCGGAAAAAAAAAAGACAGAGATGATAATTTTTACTAAACAGATAAACAAGAAATAGCCACTTATTATTCAGAACGGAAAAGGTAAGATCAAATTATTATTATTATTATTCATTTTATCTTGTATCAAGGGATCTTGTTCACACTCTGGTCATACTCTATTCATACACAAGCATGATTAAAAATTCATTTGACTAGCTCATCATTAATTAAACACTGTGCTATGTATCTAAATATGTAATATTCATAGCAAAAAGCATCAGGTTTTCTTGTCATAATGCATCAATAATGCGTCAGTCTCAAAGATACTGACATGCTTGAAAGTGGACGCTAAATATAAGAGGATACTATACCACAATTTTATTTTCTCTGTCTTAATACAGTATATCCCTTAAAATTACTGGAAAATACCATTTGTTTTCATCCATATTCTTTCAAATGGCTATCATGCTCAACTGCTCGAAAAAATAGTATTGTGTGTCTGTTTTTAGTTGAGTGAAAAGTGTATCAAGTAAAGGAGAAAAAATCTTGACATCATAGCATTTTAATGTTCACAGTTTTTGTTAATAATAACGAAAAAAAAAAAAAAAAAGATTTAGACCTCATTGATCACTTATGTTAAATACCGTAAATTTTAATTACCCTGTTTTCTATGATATTTAAGCCATGAAGTCAAACGGTATTAGAAGCATGTGTAATTCCTATGATACCTTCTAGTCGAAGATGTGATCAGTAAGGTCTGATTGATAAACTATTAAAGGTCGCACCAGTTTGAAAAATATCATCAAGGATAATCAAATATTGCATTCGTTTACATCAGTGCAGTTTAACTATTGAGAAAACATATGTTTTTATCATTGAAAAAAGAACAATGATTGCAGTCATAAACGAGATCTATTCAAACAAGTTATTGTTGATTGAAGGGTATTGTCCTCAGTTGCTGTTACATAATACATATTAAAAGAGGCGTAAGTTACACTACGTGATGTTTTTATGATTGAAATATGACATGGCCGTCTCAAGCCTATTTTAAAATCTAATAAAATGTCCTTTATTGCCTTATCTAGTGCTTCTTTTCAGGTTTGTTGTTTTCTGTATCAGTATCATTATTGTAATTTGGTGGGTTGTTGACTTTCGCTTAAACCCCGGTGTTTTACGCCTTTATATTACGTTTTCACTGTAAAATAGTTAATAACTGTACGAGATGATTCACGGAAAGACTTATAAAGGTACATACTTCATTTACAACTTATATATATACTTTTTATATATTGAATTGTTTCTTCTTTGATAAATCAAGTAAAACAAATATTTAAGAAGAAGAAATTATTATTTGATTAGTTTATTTTATTTTATTTTATTTGATCTTCTAATATTCTACGAACGTTTGTTTTTGGCCTTGTGTGCTCATGTAGATGGTATAGATAGGTGAGCAGGTAAGGTCATTTTAAATTATAAAATTTAGCACTGGTTATCATTATAATGTATAATCTCTTGTGCAGTGTTCTTTTAGTTAAAAAGGAGTAAAAAAGTACACTGAACTCTTGTATACTTGTATAGAGTAATAATTAACATAAATATTTTAATAACTGTAGTTTTCAATGACTGTTTTTGATAAATGATTAAGGTTAATGAGGACCGGTAATGTCCATTAAAGCGCACATTATTGACCTCATGATTATGTAAGTACTGTCATTTTATCATGCCATTTTTATATAATTGTTATTTAGTGAATGAGGTAGCCTTCCAGGCGCATTTAAACCGATTATATAATCTGAAAGGTTTTTTCTTGCAACCTCAATAAATCATTCGAACTGGACCCTATACCTTTCCTGAAATCCCTCGTTCAAAGACACTTGCCGGAGAGATAGCCGTTTCATTGTATGCACCAAAATTTTGGAATAATCTACCACATACCATCAAGAGTGCAACCATTTTAAGACTAAATTGAAAGCATGTCTCTGTCCATTTTGACTGGTGCTTTATCATACATAGCTCTGTTTTGCAAGTTTTGATGTATTTTTAATACCTTAGCTTAATAATTAATTTTAACTTTCATGGTACCTTTTACTCCAAGGGTAGGTTGCAGGGTTTTTTGACTTTGTTTTGTTACACATTATCATATCTTTAAATATTTTGTAAGATCCTAGGGTAGCCACCCTGAGGGTCGACTGCCAGGATACCATCTTTGGTTTTTAGTATTTCCAGCTGTTAATTTTTGTAATTGCCTAAAAAGTAGTTGCGCTTTTTAGGCGAAAACAAAATTTGAGACCAACCGCGTCATTTTCGAGCTAATTAGCATAAATAATTTGCCCATGAAACCGCCCGGAGTAAAGTTATCCAAATTGTATTTCAACAATGGCAATGTATTTAAATCTCCTAATTTGAGCCAACTTTCGTTGGAAAAAGTCGGCTATTTGGCCGCCATTTTGAAACGGCACGTGTATTTTATATTTTCCTTCTGAAATATGGCTGTGATTAGTGTTTAAGATATTGGTACCAAATTGAAAATGTGTCTAATGGTAACAATAATTAACTTTACACAGTAACGTATAAACGGCTTTGAAATACACATTTTCCATTAAATCAAAACGGTTCAACTGATTTAGCTTAAATTTAAAAGTTAGTCTTCTTTAGAGGGCATCGTTCATGCATTGAAATCTAAATTTTGAAAAATTGGACCAAGTTCCCTTAAGATATTGTATAGTATGCTTGTATACATTATTTTTGCCTCTGTTTTTAATGTATTGTATTGTTTTAGCACTTTGTATTCCTGAGAAAGGCGAATTATAAAATGCAGATATTGTATTGTATTGTGTTGTATTGTGTAGTATTGTATTGTAGTACCAACATTTTAAACTTTTTAACTCGAGTAACAGTAATAACACGATCCTTAAAATAAGAGAACAAGCTAAAAGCTTTTGCAAGGGACATCAGCACACACCGTGATATAATGATACAAACTATCATTCGATTTTTATTTCAGGCACGTTCAGACAAAGATTATACTAATACCTATTGACCTCAATCCTATGCCGTGCAAGTCTTCTGTGGATTTAGATAAGCTATAGCTCTTTATTCCACCTCGGTCTCTGTAGAATAAGAAGTCGAAGAACAGGTTATTTGAGTTAGCACACTCCTTCTGTTAAGAAAAATAAAAGTGGAAATTATAAAAGCAGCCCGAAAGCTGTCTTTGTTGTACATGGTGACTGTGGTAATCTGTTCTGAGTAAGAAATTATTTTATTCAAATTCTATGTATAATACTACAAAAAATAACTTTCATTACAACTGTCATAGTCTATAAATGGTTAGAGCGCACTCATCTAGAGGTAAATAATCTACTAGAACTTTGTTAGCCATGCAAATCACATCTTCGTGTATATCAAATACGTTTCAGTTTATCTGATATTGTAGTTCAACAGGCAGAATACATTAAATAGCGTTTTTCATAAAATACATTGGAGCTTATCATTAACAAATAAATTGATAAATAAATCCGTGCTTAAATTCTAGTATGTAATATTGTAATATATGTTTTTCAAAAGTGGAGTAATAACTCTACAATGCTTTTTGCCCCGTTTTATTTTACCACTCTAGTCCAAAGATATGAAGAATTTAA
>JXSR01S016202.1:95301-105691 GCA_000969725.1 Ophiothrix spiculata
CCTATTGCGAGTCACAAGTTACTAATTCATTTAACACATGGATGCGCAGGTCAAACTGGACAGCTTATTATCCTCTGAGGGTGCTCAATATAGATTTTAATCCTAACACAAGTGTGTAGTAAAATATAGAAATAATTAATAAAAATGCTGTTTTTTCGTGTAATTAAGATTTTTCATGCCCGTATCACATTAATATAGAAAAAAACAGAGACTCTTAATTTCTCAGCAGGGGAAGGTAGGCCATCGCAGTTTTACACCCATCACCAAACATGAAAGATTTAGGTTGAACAATCCACATCGTTCGTTTGATCATTCAGATATATATCAAGGTATTGATATCGAGGACAAATGAGACCGTTCATTCCAAATCAGCTGTAAATGCACTCTTTCACACGTTAACTTTTTGAAATATTGCAAAGACCATGTTATAAGAATTAATATGACACCTTAATCAACTTCACTCGATATCCAGATGTTAAGGTAAGGTCCGTCGAATGTTGTCAGGGAGTAAAATGTATAATTGAGATAAACGCGTTTAAACACCAGAAAGCCGTATATTTCCTGTTGATTTTCCTCAAAATATACAGATATATATCATACTTCCGATCATTTTCTTGTGTCTTGAAATGAAACTTTGCTGGTGTTGTGAAGGAAGCACAAGGATTGTGAATCTGTCAAAAACCAATTTCGGCAAATTACGACATAGATAATGTATTTACACCGGTAACGCCAAATGAAGTTTGACATGGACGGTTACAGATGTATTTTCATGACTGCATTGGCGGTATAGTCAATAAATTCCGCAGCCGTGTTCATGACGTTAGAATCAAGTTACGATTTAACGCATTCCGTACGCTTTGGGAAATTAATCATTCCCACGAGTTCTTTGTTACAACATATGGTTACACCAGGAGCGGGTATAAGCCGTTGCCTTCTCCTAGATTTAAAGTATGTCCGATCTGTTTTTACTTGAAGACCTTTTACTTCTACACAGTTTAGATCGACTCTATAAAACATTTAAAACATTACAAAATATACTTATTTCAATTACAGGTTGGAGCTTAATTGTGATACCATCTACACCAGACTATAAAATATGAGAAATATTATGGTACCAAAATCTCAGAAAATTTGAAAAAATGCTGACCTAATCGGACAGGGCCCCTCTTTTATGCAGCACACTCTCTTGCTTCACTTAAAATAAACGTATGCATGGTTTGTTTCACGGTGAAATGAGTGTGTCTGTTTTTTTGAAAATGGGCCAACTCATGCGGTTTTCCTTGAAATTAATGCATGTGCACTATTGGGATTAGCCTGGCTTTCCGCCGAATGTTATACATAAAACGTCACGAGCAAAGTTTTTTCTGGGACATACTTAATTGTAGTTAATGTATTTTCATATATATGATTATGAAACAACTACTTAGTAATCTGTTTTCAAATTTCAAATGTCTAATTTGGCAAAGGATTTCTTTATACAAAAATGCTGAAAGAAATAAGAAATACTGAGTATATATGCTGATTCAAAATGATCGTAACTTTAGGTTGTAGCATTTACGATTCTGCTTGTATTAGCACAAATCAAAAAAGTGCTATTCATTGCCTAAATCGAGTGTGTCGCAATGATAAAAGCTTCTAATTCGTTCCATCATGTGACCCTGTTACTTAAGGTGTGCAAGTAAATGTTTTACAACATTCAAAGAGTTATTTCCGGGCAATATTTTTATGAGTCAGTAGTTGCAACATGTGTTTTTGGTTTGCAAAATGTTAGTAATTTCCTCAGTTAATTTGATTTGTTACAAATCAAGTAAGGTACCTCCCGATTTCTCGAAAAACAAACAATAGCAGTAAGATTGTAATTACAAAGAATGTAATTAATGTTTTTGCTTATACTTGTAACAAAGAAGTACACGTTTGACATTTCTATTATTCCACCTGTCATGCCATTCATTTGATTTCCCTGAAGTTTGAAAGAAACATCATATGACATTTTAAGTAATAATACCACATTAATGTAATTGTATCAATGTTTTTTATTATTAAGCAGATACATTCAAAATTTTAGAATTACGACAACATTAATTACGACCTGATACTTAGATGGCATATAACAAAAAAACAAAGGAACGAGGTACGCAGTAAACACAAATATTGTTCTGACTTTTATATGAAATGTATATATTTTGCTAAAACTGTAGCAATCGAACAATGTTCACTTAAAGCAGCTCTTGATTATTTAACACCACGGCAAAATCTCACTTGATTAACACCACAACGTCGTATCAACAGTCCCTAATGTAGATTTAAGAACTCGCCAGTTGAATGATGTAAACAATCCAGAGAAGAAAGACTGGATTGTTCAATCCGAATGAATGATAATTGAATCATTTATCTGAGAAAAAAGCAGGTTTTGAAATCTTCTGTTTTGGGGATTTTTTATATTAACCCTTGTCCTCCGGAGCTATTTTTTGTAACACGTCCTCCGAAGAGGGTTGTTGTTGCAACCCCCCCCCCCCTGATATTTCGGAACGGAATCCCCTATGAACTGGTTTTGCTCCTAATAGATAGGTTTGATCCTCCCCTATCCAACGATACCAAGATCACCAAAATCGGCCACGGCTTTACGTAATTATGACGTCATAAACTTTTGGATTGGAAAATCAGGCAAAATTACGTTATTGCTAAAATGGCTATAATTTTGCTATAAAAGTTCTAAATAACGGATTTTCAACAGGTTTTTTGCTAATAAAGAAGGGAAATGATGATTCTAACATGTCTTGTAAGTTTGAGTCTTATAGAATTTATAATTTTTTCAAAATGGCCACTTGAAAAATTTCCGGGATTTCACCAACCCCCTACACCCCGACTTTGACGGCCTACTCTAACCCCACCTTAGGAGGTACCCCCTCCCCCTAGTTTTTTTCATCAAAATGACTGCAAAGGATGTAAAAGAGATTACCAAATGCCTGGGGCTGGTTGTTTTTACGTTTTTATGAAGCGGGGACAAAACCTTAGGGGGGTTGCAACAACCCCCCCCCCCCCTTTGGAGGACAAGGATTAATGATGTTGATTCTGTTATGGTTATAGATCTATGACCGAAACAGTGTACATTATTCATACGTTTAGGTTCGATAAGGTGATGTGTAGGTGAGCCCTTACCTTACAAGAATATACTTGTGTGTAGAACAGCGAACAATAATAATTTAAAGACCCGCTTTATTCTTTCCTTCTCGCTGTGACTTAGGAAGTCTATATATAATGCTCAGGTAAATTACGTACAAAATAATTCTTGTCATTAACTAAAATGTGTAGGCCTATATTAATTTATATAAAGGTTCATTTTCTAAAAATATAAACAACGTGATCAGGTGTTATTGTTCACGGCAGACATGCCCATAAATTCGATAGTGCTATGTGACGTCTTCAATCTTTCTATAGTAGGTATACAATATGGGAAAGTACACATGTGTTGATGAATATATTTTTCGCGCACGGTTGCATTGTTTCTGTTCAGCTATACGTTTTTCTCGCTAATCACACTTTTAATCAACTTCAGTTAATAATATTATGCTTTGAATATTTTTAGCAGGTTTTACCAAAATCAACTTCATTAACACGGCTTTATATTGTTTCATATTCTTTGCGGTTGGCTGATGCTCTTTATATTTCTTTTTTGTTTTAAATTAAAATCAACATTTTGTTTCAATAGGAATTCTGCTGGAATATGAAATGTAGTAATGAAAGGTAAATCATTTATATGCACTAATCAAATTGATCATTTTTTTTTCAAGTAAATAAAATTGGAGGCTTCCACACTAGTTAACATAAAGTTGATTGCAAATGCATTGGAACAACAGAATCTCAGTGCACATCCTGAAAATGTTGCCTTCTCAAAACAGTTCTTCAGATTAACAAGCATTTCTTGACTGTGTATTTTATTATCTTGTCCGTCCTGTCTTGTCTTGTCTTGTCTTCCATGTCTTGTATAGTTTTGTGCCGTCATGTCCTTGACATCAAATTTCCCTTTACGAATTTTTTCTTAAGGTGGGGCTAGACTAAAAGCATCATGTTTCAATTTACTTTTAGCATAGCCTACATATCCGATTCTCAACCTCAACTATCTTGTTGTGAACTACGAGTTCATTAAAATTGTTATCAAACTATGTAGATCAAATTGATATTGTATAATAATATTGTCATTTCATATTCTACTAAATTTGTCTCATATCATTTGTATAAGATTTAGCTGATGAGTTTATTTAGAAAATTGTATATATAATATTCATGTATTATTGAGAATTGTTTTATGATTATATGATTGTAACTTGTGAAACGTGGAAATAAAATAAACTTGAAGAAACAATGTATAAAAACGGCCAATTTACAATACAACCACCATTTTATTTATATTTACTAAAACTTCGTCTTCTTTAGCCTTTTTTGTGAGACGTCTCTCAGAGGGGTGGGATAATAATTACCATCTCTCTGTTACCTTAATGTCACAATGACTCCCTTAGGCGGACGGAGGTTTATGGTGTTTACTGTCGTTTCCACTCAGTTGATGTATCTTTCATTTTTATCAAAATTGTCCTTCCTTAGTGATAATGGCATACAAGTAAATACTAAAAAGAATTACCTGATAGTTTGATTTATGGCTGTAGACAACTTCTTCACCATTGCCAAGTATAGCCAAAAACCAAATTACAAGTGTCGGAATTTCAAATTCCCACTTATAATTAAGTCACGGTCATGAATATTGAAGTGCATGTGCCTGTGGTTATGATTTATGTTTCAAATATTCTGATCAAATTTAATGGCACGTACAATGCCTTGGAGAATATCAAGAACCAGATTTGAGCAATGAGTTTGTATATTTTTTGTGTTTTATTAACACTTCATGATGTCTACTACTATAAATATTTATATAGTACTTGGAACCTGTTTGTTGACTCGAAACTCACTTAATTGGACTCAAGCCCTTCATTATCACATTAAACATATTCCCCTAAGTTGACATCTATTTTGCAATTCGATCTATCCCTTAATTAGGTAGGGTGCATTATTCGAACAAGTATGTTTAAGAGTAGAGACAGTTTAAACATAAATGTTAGTAATGGAAAGGATGTTACCCTCATAAATACTTGTTTTAGATGTATAACTATGATTAGGAGGCTTAGACTTTTCTTATTGCTTACAAACTTTATTCATTTGAAAGTTTGACTTTATAGGATTTTAAAAAATAAGATATTGGGAATAGAGAAAGGGTTTTTTCCCACTCTCATTTAATTGTTTTACTATAGCAATTACACACCTATGGATCCCGAAGGTAAAGTATAAATGAATAAATAATGACTATAACGCCTTTACGTTGTGAAGGTGATGTAGACTGCATATCAGAGAAGAAAATAGAGAATATAAGCAATCGGTTATTTTCTTATCATACTAACCATTAACAATTAAAAAAAAAAAAAACGATCTAAACGCATACAATACAACATTTACCCGAAATCGTAATATTTAAATAACGAGCTAGACCAAAAAGACCCCTGCAATATTTACAATGGGAACCATACTTTCAGAACAAAAATATTTTGAGCAATTAATTACTATTTTCTGTAGTTTCCAGGCTGTAGATCACCTCTCTTTGGGAGTGCTATGATGCACAACATAGAAAATGCCTTTAGTTTATTACCAAAAAGAGATTCATTGCAGAATTCAAGAAGTTGCTCTTGAAAAAAAATTAAGCTTCCATTTGACAGCTGGGATGTTGTCAGGTTCTGGTGGTTTTGAACTACTGAGCTTTTTGACAGCCTTTTGAAGTTCTTCATGAGTAAATGGGCTGATAGTTATCGACAACTGATCAGAGAGTCTCAAATTGCTTTACCATCTGCATTACCTGTATTAAGCTTAAAACACTTAACACTTCAGTGCCTCCACTTGTCGTGCTTTACGCTGACTGTTCCATATTCAGGATACTTCAATGATATGAAGACAAATCTGGGATGTTGGCTTATCATCAGTTTTAAGACCTTCTACTTAAAATAAAATCATGCCTTGTGAGGTGTTTGTTAAACAGCCTTAGAAAAGTTTATGTGATTATTTTTAAGATTGTTTGATGAAGTGACTGTTTCAAATACACCTGTTTCCAAATCTAATAAACATGATAAAGATCTCTTTATTGCAATACCTGCGGCTACTTGCTTGCAATATCATACTATTTGCGCATCGGTGAGCCATTGACTTTCAATAATATATTCTATATATTTACGCATATGTGTTTAAAACGAAAACAATATTATTACCTTACTGAAAAATTTATGAATATCCGTTAAGTGAGTATCAAGCAAGAGTAGACTTGTAGTGTATTGACATTTCGTCCACAAAATTTTATTTCTTTATTATATATTATTATAAAAGTAATTTGTAACAAAGAAGAAATTAATAATTTTACTTTATTTTATTCAATTTTACCATTTTTTAATTTATAAAAATGTCACATTACTCGTGTATTTTCAAAACATATCATTAAAATTATAAATTATTAAAATGAATAAGTAGGTTAAGGTCAATAACTCTTGAGACATCGTTTATTTGGAAGTTTAGAAATCTGTAATACTAATGTTATAATATACATACCTATAACAAGTTTTAAGTGCACCATATTCACAAGAGGCTAAGGCGCTTACGAAGTTACAATTACAAGTACAAAAACAATTATTAATGCAATGTCATAAACATTAAGGAGAACAATTTATTTGGAAATAAATGCTAAAGTGTTCTTTAAAGATCTTACAGAATTTGAGAATCATAAACTGTAAAGGTTTTTTTTCTGTCTCTGGCTCAATTTCTTGTAATTTGATATTCAAACGGAGAAAGGCACTACATGGTCTTACGTTTCGTTTAGGAACATAATTTTTAAACAATTTGATATATACATGGTGCAAGATTATTGAGAGCTTTGAAGACATATAACACAGCTTTGTAATTAATTCTTTGTTTACTGGAAACCAGTGTAGAGTTTTAACATAGATTCATGTCATTATTATATCTTATAGGTGTAGGTTCCTATTTAGAATATGTATAATTTACTTTTAATTGCGGCAAGTTTAACATTACAAGTAAGAGAACATGTTGTAAGAAGTGCTGGACTTAATATTGATTGGACTAGTGTCAAAGTGATCGAAAGGGAAATTCTCTTATAGGGATAAGTAAGAAATAAGTTTAATAAAGTATTTCTTTATAAAATCACACAGAAAGGGCATTAAAACGTCGGTGTTTGTTTTGTACCTCGGTCCAATAACAAACACCTCCGATTTTAAACAATGACCTCAAAAAGATGGTGCGCAGTTATTATTGTCTAAATAAACTTCTTCGTTCGTATTCACAATAAAGTACCTCCCAGCCGTATTTGTTACCAATTTGATACAGATTCTTTCAAATAAAAGCTACGTAGTATTGATTTCATAGCTATATAATATTTAATTCCTCATTGCTTGTAAATGTTATGGTTTTGCTGCGTGCTAATTTAGCGATTTAATATAGGGCCTTATCTCGCGATTATTTGACTCCACCAGAAGTGTTTTGCAGTAAATTTCCGATTCAGATTCATCTTGAACCAAAGTCGCCTATCTGGTATTACCGGCGCAATGCACTACAATTTCATTTACCATCAGTGCCAGTTATGTCAACGTCCTCTTCAAATTGAAGACTGGAGGCCAATTCCGTTTAAACGAACAACGGAATAAACAAATACTTAAACCTTAAAACATGATTTTATCTAAATGTCATCTTCTTCTTGAGGGTTTTGCTCCAAGTACAAAGCATCATATGGTTGAGAGGCCAACGTTATCCTATATTACATTTGCTGAAAGGTAAGGTCATTATGATAGAAAAGAACATCGACCACCAAATACTATACAACGAGATATATGATTCAGATGTCTTATGTAATTTTAGTAAAAGCAACAAATGAATGTCTCCACATGCAGTGAAAGGAAAAAAGATAAAACTTGTGACTGTAGAATACAGAAAGCCAATATTTCGACAAGATATGACCTGTCTTTATCCCGGGTCTTTATCAAGGCAAAGATCAGAGATCTGATCTACACCTCTTTAATTACTAGCAAGTGGCGTGATGAAATTAACCAACTATTGTGCATGATACGTAAGATTTTAATCTATTCTATGTTGTTATTACGTATGCTTCAATATTCATCCTAGTCAGCGTAATATTCAAAAGGAGGCGCTTTTTATAATAATCTATAATGTTTCTCTTAATAGTAAAAAATGTGGGATTACGACGAGAGAAGATAACCACGAACATGAAGAAGGCGACATAAATCTACATCATTTGTGTTAGAGAACTTTTGAGGTAAAATATAACGGTGTCTAGACAAAAGTTGACCTGTAACATACCGAAATTAGCACTTCTTACTGTTATCAGATATGTTTTTTGTTATCAAGATGTAATTAATTGACTGTGTTATACGAACGTTGTTTGTAGTATACGATGTCAGCGCATGGTTGTCTATTTGGCCGCTGGAAATTGGAAAATGGATTAATCTGTCCTTGTATGGTATGATAACATATTTTATTAACGAATTTCAAGTGTTTATATACACTGTAGTAAAATATACAAATAATAAATGAAAAAACTGTTTTGTCCGTGTAATTAAGATTTTTCATGCCCTTATTTATTAAGGACAACAGAGACTCTTAATTGCTCAGCAGGGGAAGGTAGGCCATCGCAGTTTTACACCAATCACCAAACATGAAAGATTTAGGTTGAACAATCCACATCGTTCGTTTGATCATTCGGGTACATCAAGGTATTGATATCGAGGACAAATGAGACCGTTCATTCCAAACCAGCTGTAAATGCACTATTTGACATTTTAACTTTTTAAAATATTGCACAGACCATGTTATAAGAATTAAAATGACACCTTAATCAACTTCACTCGATATGAGGGCTCTGACACCGGCATTTCGCTGGTACTCGATACCGGCAGTCGTACAATGTAAACAATGCAGAGAAAACGCCGGAATACAAAATGGCGACTGACGCACTCATGGGGAGCTGCCAGAAGGTTTTAGGGCGATGCTAGAAGGTAGTGGCCGCGTGTGACGTAAGACTTGAACGCTGTCACTCCGCTACTGCGCAGCTTTTGACCTGTCAATCAATCATCATCGTGATTGTTTTGTTTACTAGAAATGTCTCAAGTCTTGCATGCTCGGTGATAACAATATCATGGAAAATATACAACTCTTGGAAGAAAATTACAAAATCAAAGATATTAACAGAAAATCTGCCTACGAATTCTCGTTAAAAATCGGATTAAAAAATGTCTACACAAGTTCACAGACGATAATCAACTGTCAGTGACTGAGGCTGAGTGGCAATGCCAAACACAAAGTCAACAAAGGTGTAAAAGTGGTAAGCTTTGAGACATGTTTGACAAATGTTGTGATTACATTTTATTTTTTACACTACTACTGATTGGGACAACACACACGGCCATGTCATTCTTGTCTACCGCACTAAATTGTTTCATTTTCAAGAGGATGATGCCAATTTTTTCTCACGCAGTGAGAATGCCTTTGCTTTGATCAATGGCCTCTTCAACAACAAATCTCTTTCTATATGGGCGCACAACACTGAATAATTAGCACTCGCAATCCGGCATTTCTAAAATCGGCAAAATTGACAGTTCAAAACGTATAGAAGGGCAATATGTTTGGTCAATATTTTGTTCTAATTATAAAGTTAGGTTTATTTAAAGATGATCTGATGCCATTTTTGATCTCCAGATTAATTTGGTAAAATTTGAAGGGTTTTCCTTAATTTGCGCTTGATTCTGGAAATACAACATTGGGCTGTCGGTGATAGGAGGCGTTATACTTCAGCGTCCAGTTTCTCGAAAATTTTGCCTTGAAGGTGTACTTTTATCATAATTTCGTGTTAGAAGAGATCATAATCATCTGAGAAAAGGCAGTGTTGAAGCAACCAGTTGCTTTGTTATTGAGTTCTCGGGTGATTTTAGGAAGTCATTTTGTACAGTAAGTCAATGGGAAGCCCTATTGTGGTGTGACGCCTGCATTTAAGTGCACTATACCTCTCACATTCTGCCATTTCACACTCAAAAATACCATAGAGCTCATTGAGAAGCAATATATAATCATAAAAAGTTAGAAATTGAACATTAATTCAGAATACGGCGTATATTTTAATAGAATAGATTGAAATTCGTCAACTTTGATAGTATAGACAGACCCACGGAAGACGGGGCTTTTATTTGAAAACATAATCATGTTGATATTTGACACCCCCCTCTTCCATAATCCAACCATGTATACCCCCCCCCCATCTTTATGTGAGAAGCAAGTAAGT
>JXSR01S016203.1:0-13351 GCA_000969725.1 Ophiothrix spiculata
GTGTCCAAACCCCTCTGGAGCTTCAAATGCTAATTTCTAGAAAAGTAATGCATGAATTTTCTTTATTTTTGCACCACATAAAGTCAAGACTTCAGGCATGATTGTCACTAAGTTCCATTGTCTGAAAGTATTTGGTTTTTGAACTGTGTGGCGTTAAAATCTTGATAACTTCATTCTGGGACACACTGTATACAGATATTGAACCAGCAAATTTTCTTGGAGTTTTCATCCCTCTTCAGCTATTGTTGTTTGATTTAATTCGTGAACGCGTGCCTGTACCAAATACGCAGTGGTCTCTGACATGAGCGTACATTTTCAAGGTGGTTGTGTTCGCGTCTACGCACAAGACTTTGAGTACGCGTTCACAAATTAAATCCAGCAACAATAGGTTATAATGTAGAGGATCGGAGTGTCCTAATGTATGTTCTGTCCCATGGCGTGCGATTGCCTTGATCATCCCTCCCACAGACCCAGCAATGAGCCCTGGCTTCCTGGGCGAAAGGTTTTTCTTTCAGCACACTTTTGATTGTACTACAGAGGGTAGTGGACATCTCTGAGCAAAAGCTAGAGAAAGGGATATTTTTTAAACTTTAATTTTGATCTATGGGCATATGTGTATTATCGTTTGCAATTGTGCATTGTATGTGAGTTTCTGTCTTTAGTCTGCAAATGAAATTTATGGTATCTTTCTGAAATGTGTTTTGGGTGTCCAAAATGTTTGCGTATGTACTTTTAAGTGTAAAGTTCGGGGGGGGGGGGAATTACTTACATTGACAAGGTATACGTACATTTATGTGTCTGCCTTTTGGGGTGATTTTTCCAGGATTTTGATATATCAATTGGGTGGTTTTCATTTCAGATGAAAGCACCCAATTTTCATAAATTGGGTGCTTTTGGGAAAATTTACATAAAAAGCACCCGATTTGAGGAAAATTGGGTGCTTTTCCATTAAAATTGTATACGATGGGTGGGTTTATACCCGTACAAAAAAATTTGAAGCCCCCCCCCCCCTGGGTGTAAAGTATTCATTTTTTAACAAGGTGAATTGATACAGAATCTTGAACTTACAATCACATTGGTTAACAGGATGTTTATAATTAATATAAGTTCATTATTAATGCTAAAATGGTGTATTTTATTCATGATTGTAGCTTGACTATTATATTACTACTGGCTGGTTGTAAATATGTCTTACTCTGGGCCAAATGCTTGATCTCTTTCAGTCTGGAAAGCCGCTCACAGTGGCTTGCGAAAGCGTGCATGATTGGCCAGAACTAATTTCCGGCGTACACTATAAAAACATCTGTAAAAAATAAAGAGCGAAGAAAATTGAAACTTCGCCTGTAACTGCCTGATGCAAAGAGGTGTCTAGCTCCATCATCAATTTAAGCAAAAATGATAAGGCAGACGCTCTACAGCTACATTATACAAATAATGAATGTTTATGAGTGCAATAGTACAAATTAAATATTTCATGAGGTGAAATATCAAATGCTCCATTCAAACGAGGCGAAGCCGAGTTGAATGGGGCATTTTATCTTTCACCGAATGAAATATTTGTTCCATTGACACGAATAAGAAACATTCATTTTTTGTTTTAGGCCTATATGACAGCTAAATAATTTTTTGTAAAGTAAACAAACCGGTACAACATCTATAATGGTACCGTACTGTAAATGCCAGCTTTATTGCAACGATGCGTGTAATGCTGTAGTCCCGCGGACTGTGCAAGCGTAGTCAACTTGAAATTACGCCCGCGACTGACGTTGCACCTTACCAAATAAAGGTAATTGTTGAATGTATCAAAATTTTTGCATGGCACTATTGCACGGTTGGTGACGTTTACTATCAAATGGACCAAATGAGCAGTGGCACGTGACCAAAGATGCACCAATCAAGTGACACAAATTTATTTAGCTGTTATATAAAAGTGAATACCCCCATGGGGCTCTGAGCGGCTTTCTGTCCAAATAGAGCATTTTCTGACGATTTTTATTCCGGAGCAAAAGAGTTGAGAAAAATTAGATTCAAACAACAAGTGTTATTGTTGCCTTCAGTGATGCTAATTGCTGCTCATGGTGTGTGAGGCTCTGGTTTAACTATAAAGTGCTGAAGCCAAGAGTATTAGATCCTAGAGAGTTACAAGCACAATACCTGACCATCTTGAACAATGCGAAAAAATATTTGATAGGTTATTGATCCGTGCATAAAGAGTGTGTGTAACAACAAAGCTATGCATACCACCCAAAATTAGCGTTCGGTGCGCATGTAGTCCGAATTATTAAGCATTGAACACTCCATGATTGAATGGTGTGCTTTAGTATTGTTGTTATCGGACACATTTTAGGCAGCATGTTCAATGAGTTAATTGATTCTCTAGATCTGTAACTACAGCTTTATTCAAAACACTGATATTTCGTAAATTCAACCAGCAGTAGTACAAATTATCGAGCCACAATCCTATAAATTTTAATATTTACATTCAACTATAACCAATCATTTGCTCTTGTTATGATAAAACATTGATGTTTTCCTTTTTGATTTTCTTTATACAGCCAGCTATAGCCTGTACATGCATGAGTTAATTTGATGGATGTGATTTTCTGATTATCTCTTTTTTGCATGTATCATTTCTACTTGATCGTGGTCCATATATGCCTTGCCCATCTGCCTGCCTGCAATCAACCCCGTGCTATCCTTCATCTATATGATACCTATCTACAACAGAACTGAGGCTGTAAATCGCACAAACAAGGTGGGAGCTCAATATTGTGTAATGTGTAGTCACCTATTGCACTTATTTTGTTATATGAATCGATTGAATTTCTCTCACCACTGCATTTCATGGGACCCTGAATCAGGTGTTAGTCAGGAACTATAAAATCAGCTTTTAGCAAAGACGGTTCCTGTCCCCATGTTTACAATCGGGAGTCATAATACTAATGGTGCATTCAGAGTCCAACGATTTCATCGCACGACGTCTGTCAATAGGCAGTCTTTACACGTGCTACACATATTGCGCTTTAAAATTTCAAGACTGCGTATCGAGCGATGTTGCTGCGATGAAATCCTGGAGTCTGAACGCACCATAAATCTAACTTCAGATACATCTTTTAACCTTTTGACAGTTATATCTCTTGATCAGAAGATACTCCTATCATTGAGGGAAAATTGCTGAAATATTTTAATGTGTTATAATGTAGAATAAAGCTGAATTCATATTCGTGATGCATTGCGTTTTGTACATTGTAGTTTTGAGCTGAAAATTCAATGTACACATGCTCTGTGCGTTTCAAAACGCAATGCTTCACGAGTATGAATTCAGCTTAATAGAGGAACCAGGAGCCATGCTTTAACCTTGGGGAAAATGTTACTGTGGTACCTGCTTAAAGGGACTGGCCTAGATCCTGTCCGCTGATTTTCTGACTATATATTTTTTTCACATGTATCGATAGTACATGATTATACTAACATATCCTACCAGTAGTTTACACTGAATTTGTGTAACAGAGGAGAAAAATGAAATTATTTACCAACTGTATTTTTTGTCGCCAGCGACAAAAAATGGTTGAAAAAGTGTTTCTAGTTTCAAATCTTTAAAAGATCTTGTTTCTACACCTGTGATGGGTAAACAAATTTATTTTTGATAAAATTGTTTCTCTTTTGATATGCATTAACTTATCTCAAAGAGCTTTATTTGATCTTTTATCTGGTAAATCCAGACTGAGGTACAAATTTAGGATTTAAAAAACACTGGATAGTCCCACCACCATCACATATAGATATATTGCAAATCAATTTGCTGTCAATTTGAGCCATTTCTGTGTACATTTTTGTACTTTTTTGGATTTTATTACACTTTTCAGCTTTATTTAAATCATTCCCATAAGTTTTTAATTCTAAGTGGAATCTAGGCTAGTCCCTTTAATGAAAGCCATTGTTGTAGTGATTTGGCCACTGTGAGATGTAAACCATCCATGCCATGTGTTTAAACCACAGGAAACCATATACTGAGTATGCACTTCCACTGCTTTCACATGTAGAATGTATTACTTTAGCAATTACATCAGCAATTTTAAACCCGTGCAAATCCAATGCAGCAGGAGAAATTCAGTTGATTCAACAATATGTATACTGATTTCATGATTACAGTATTTGTTTCTTTTTTAATACTTGCCATTCAACTGTTTATTATTTTTGTATGTACAATATCAACCAGAATCCTCAAGTTTTTCATGATTGCTAGTGATATTGATTGTTCATACCTCATATTAAGGCTTAGTTTGTTCATCATAATTCATGCACGTTTCATACATGGTTGCACATCATTTTTTTTTTCATTTCCAAATATCATTGGTTAGGCACAACGATTTGAAATCCCAATATATCTCTTAACCTTATTCAACATTTTATAAATAGCCGAGGTCATGGCAATTATTAGCAGAGCACATCAGAGCACATGTACTCAACACCATTGTAGGTTTTATGGTCCCAGCATGTACTCAATGTAGTATGATACTTCAACACACAACGATAGATTCCCGGGATAGAACCCAACAATGGCCAACAATTATGTTGTATACAGAAAGCATATTGCTTGGATTAGAAAAACCATTGTTTTCAACCTTTTTAGCTGGTTACCAATGTTATCTACAGACTATTAATGATCATATGGGCAGCTCAAATCCCGAATTAAAATACCAGAAAAGGCAAATTTTAATGGATTTTTTACTGGGCATCTGTGGTATTTTGTGCAATATGTAAAACGACAGTCAAACGCCTCTAAAAATCAACATTTTCAGCTAATTCGATCATGTTAATTTACAGTTTTTTCAGCCAATATGATCCTTCATAGTTTCAACATGATTATATGACTATGATTATATGCAGAGGTGTAACCAATCACAGGGCTAATTATAACAGTCATTATAATTAGATCAATATCGACGGGGTAGTTGAAACTGTTTTGTTGCTATTGGAACAATACACTTCAAATGGTTGTGTAGGGCTATTTCTTAACATTTCTGTTCCCAAAACAGCTTATTGGAAATCTGATAGTGATATCAGAAAGTAATCAAATGTCAACCTCTGAGAAGACCATCATAAATGCACACTGACTATGTTCTCTGAAGTATAGATAAATTGTGCTCATATTTTGTACAGTAAAGCATTTTGGGAATTCATATATGTGACGGTTCATCCCAAACCAGCCATAAATGCAACCTCTCGTCATTTTCATGTTTCTAAATATTTGCAAGGACCATGTTATAAGGATTAAAATGACACCTCAATCATCTTCACTCGTTTCCCAGAAGTCAGGTTATGGTCCGTCAAAAGTTGTCAAGGAGTTTAAAGATCAGTAAGCCCTATATATGAATTCTCAAAATGCTGTACTGGTTTTTTATTTTTGACGTACTTTTTGAAATATTGCCAAAAATAGGTCCAAAATTGGCCCAAAACAATTTTTTTGTCATTTTGGTCTATTTTAGGCCAATTTTGGCAATATTTTAAAAAAGTAAGGTAAAAATCAAATACGTTCCTACACATGTGTTTCTAGATTCTTAAAAGCATTCGAGGTCCAACTTTTATTTTTTCAAAATTTAGTTAGGTTGTTTACAAATTAATGGTCCAAGAACCAGGTTTTTTTGGACCATGGTCAAAATCGTACATTTTGGTCCAAAACTGACCTAACCATCATCTTCTACATGAAAATCAACATCTAGAAATGTATACTTTTATATGGATTTACTTTTCAGTTGCTGAGTTACAAAGCGTGCCCTTAAACAAAGGATAGTACTTAGATGGTTCTTTGATATGATCAAACCTTGCAGTGACTTATACAGGGATGTGATTTGCCTGGATTTGTCTTGATTTCAAGACTTTTTTAATATAGCCCTGGATTTTTTCATGAGTAAATCGCTAGAAAAAACGATCACATAAACTTGAAAAAAATCATGATAAAGGAATTTTAATCTGAAACTGCCTCTGAAATGATGTTTCCTGCAATATTTAATGTGTAGAAACCCTCTGGCTTGACCCCCGGCCATGAAGATGCTCCGCTCGCGTTGCTGGCTTCGCTATGTTACATTCTTCCAAGACTTTTTAAAAAACCTCAATCACAGCCCTGCTTATAGCTGATATTATATTTTGTTGACCCTCGTCAAAGTACCTTATCAGATGTGGTAAAATTGTGGGGCAACATTCGGAAAATACCTTAAAAAAAAGAGGAAATAAGACCATGTGCAGAGAGCAGGGCACAAGTCTACAATCATGGTTGTTATTCACTTTGCAAAGAAGTGAATAACAACCATGATTGTAGACTTTTTGGTAATGGGAAAAAATGTAAAGAAAATCGATGAGATGAAAGTTTCCTTGAAAATTTGATTTCAGTTGACTAAAGCTAAACAGTAATTTTTTAGACAGTTAAAACCAGAAATTCAGAGTGCAGTTCCCAATTGTTTGTTAATGCAAGCCATGCTATGGATTTTTCTTTACTATTCTGAGAAAAAGGAGGAAATATAAAGTGGGTTCCAAATAATTCACCTGTTTTATCAAGTGAAAATTGATGTAAAAATCAAGAAAGTCCAAATACGTCATAGACGTGGGATACAGATAGGCACGAAAGTGCTGCCATGGCAGGTCATACTCGGTGGCTTGCCATAGCTGGACATTGGATCGGGATGCGAGAGGTCGGGGGTTCGAATCCCGGGGGAGACAGACATTTTTGTATGACGTATTCGAACTTGAATAATTTTTAAGTGTTTGGGAGTTAGAGTTAAGTTAAATAAAGATATCAATTATTGTAAAACAATACTGGCGATTGATCTTGAATGGTATTACAAAGCAGCACTTTAAAAGCTCATCCAAATAATTTTGTTGTTTCATATAACATTACTTTTGGAAAACTTTGTTAAAATTTTCACCTTATTTCACTCATTTGTTCATATTTGGCACACAATGTGAAAGTACTGCACATGTAGTCGTGAACTTGTGCAAATTGTTACAATGTGATATAATTAAAAGTTGATTCTTCACTTGTATGTTGTTTGATGAATGAGTATCAAATTCGTTTTTGGAGTCTTCTTTTAAAAAATCTTTGTTTTCCCCTTCATATGTACATATTACATTACATATGTGGTAGTCAAATTGCTCCATTTTGAAAATGAAAGTAGTTATTAATAAGATAGGCAAACACTCATAAACGTGTCATATTAAAGCCTAAGGATGATGCTAAATTTCAAAAATATGCCTCTGAAATAAAATAAAAATTGATTGTACTCATGTGTACGAGGGGGTAACAAAACGTTTTAAACTTTACCCAGAAGGGAAAAAGCTATGTCAATGAAATTTTGTCAGAATAGTGACACGTCCTTAACACCAACCCTTGAAGTGGTATTTCCTGGATAACATCTAGGCCATACAAGAATACAGTGAGATATGCTTACTCTACTAGAACAGACAACACCATACAACACAGCCTGTAAGGTCCAGTGGGCCACACTATACTGATCTTGTATTGGTGTATTTCATTACTAGTGTACAGCCTGTAAGTTATATCAGGCTACTCACTTACAGGTCTTCACTATATTCAGGTTACTGGACCATACGACCTGGATGTTGTATTGTGTCTGTGGTGCAGTATGGTTAGGGTTAAATATATGTACTATGTTGCAACAATTGTAGTTTTACTTTCTTTACATGTGGCAATAGATGTCAGCAACCTGCCTCCAAACAACATAACCTGGATTGAGAACACTGAGGCACACAGCATGGTTTAGACCTGGACTCTATTTCATAAAAGTTAAAATCAACCTAAGTCTTAATTGTAGGATTCATCCTATCTTTTGTTAAAAAAAATCAGAAGGTTGTTATTTTGAATTCCTTTTATGAAGTAGACATGGTAGAAGATAATTAGTATTAATAACATTAAGATAAACTCAAAATTTAAAACTCTATCCAGAGTTTAGATGAGCAATTCATCCAAAGTTCCATGACTTGGTTTGATTCTAACTTTTATGAAGTAGGGCCCAGGTCTGTGGATAGTCAGTAAAAAGTGGAGGAAATACATTACTTTGCACGGTGACTATGTAAAGATGTTTTAAGGATTTAAATAAAATTATATTTCTGGCTGTATTTCTTCTGGGTAAAGTTTTAAAACTTTTTGATACCCCCTCATAAATGCAGTATCGGTGAAATGCACTGCAGATTTTATATCCAGGCTATTATGTACATTCAAGCTGTTTGTCGGCTATTTTATGGGGAAATACTTGTTGTGTTCTTTTGCTTATAAGTTGTGGCTAAGAGTTTTATGAATCGTTTAACAGAGTGCGACGTTGAGGTGACAGAGGCCCCTGTGAAGAAAGAGAAAGAGAAAGCGCCTAAAAAGAAAGAAAAAGAGAAAGGTTATAAGACATTCCAGCAGGAACCCAGCATGGATTCTGATGATGAAAGGTGAGAATCTTTAAGATAATTTTGATATCTTTTTCACAAAAAGCCTATAAATTTAGCTCACAAATTTATTAATATTTGTACCAAAGTATTTACATGGTTAGCAAAGTCAATTGTAGCCATATCATTGAAGCATATAGCATGAGAGATTAATCACAAAAACCTCTATACATATGTCTTTTCTGAAGGGTGCTAAAGATACCTTTTTTTTTTTTAAAGGCCAATCATCTAAACATCCTTTGCATATATCTCTGTTATCAGAAGAATAGAGTCAGCTGCTTAACAATATCTTTGGAATATGCTCATACCAGTTGATGATGCTGATATTCCTACTAACCACCTCTCTTATATAAAGGTGGTTTCAGAGTAGTTACCGTTATGGCAGACGACCAAGCTTGTAGTTGTGTCAGAGGAACAACAAGCATTTTTATTTTTGAGTTGTCGTACTGTAGCACGACACATTTGCATAATACTGCGAAGGTCTGTCACAAGGAAAGTTGAATTGATTCCAACTCTAAACGATGTGTCGTTGGGACCATCACAACAGGGTAATCGATATATCGGCTTGTTGTCCTTGCCACAAAATTTTCAAGGTCCGACAAGGTGAGTTGGAACGACGAAGCAATTTAAGATTAATTTCTTGTCCAAGGATGTAGCTTGTTGGTGGTAGTGCATATGGAGCTGGAACTCATGACCTACTATTTATGTTAATCCTACTTGACCACATGAGCTCCCAATTCCTCAAACAGTGTTTATGTAAAGAAGCGTGTGTCGAAATACACCATTTGCTGACCTTACATGTAGTTGTGTACAGTCCATAGATATAGAGAAGATAATCACAGAATAGGCACCACACAAAATTTGGGGCATTCGAGTTTGTCACGAAGTTGCGTCGTAACTTGTCGCAATTGTACCGCATCCAAACCGTTTGCATTGGTACTCCTTTTGCATATATACACGTGCTGGTAAAATCAAGGCGCTTCTTAATGATGCTTCTTTGATGAGGTCAAGAAAACGCACAGTAATAAATGTAGTGACGGCTTTTGGTTGGTTGAGATTGGGCTTGTGTCAAGTGGACCTGAATATCCCCAATTTGAGCCACATGGCTGACGATGCCATTACATGGGCTGGTATGTAGGAAGTCTGGTATCTCCCCTGTATATCTATGGTTCAGTTCCAGGGGGAAGATCGTACATGTTTCTTTGGAAATAATCCTTAAATATCCATATATTCAGTGTAGCATATAATATTCTTTTAATGTTACAGTCGCAAAATTAAGAAGAGGAGCAGCATCTTCCGCAGTCGGTTTGCAAACTCCAAGAAAGAGAAAGAAAAGGACAAAGACAAGGAGAAAGTTGACAAGAAGACTAGGAGTAAAAGCCAAGATGCTAGTGTAAGGAAGGAGAAAGTCAAAGAGAAGAAGGAAGGAAAAGTAAAGGAGAAAGAGAAGGAAAAGGAGACTAGGAAATTGAGAAAGGCACACTCAATGAGCGGCCCTCATACTAGTGCTAAGAAGGCTGAAGTTGAAAAACAAGGTTGGTAGAATTCTGACTAGTGCCTGCTACATATAGTATTTCTCCTAATATTTAAAGCTTAATGCTAAAGGTGTAGGGTTTTTATCTTATTATGGATAATTTTGCGAGATATGTAAGTTGAACACGATGAACAATGAGGGCATTCAAGTTGTGCAACATCTGGGACCGATTTTTCTAACTTCTTTATCTATCGCATACCTATATTCATCACAACGTAATTTAAGTGCGATCGATCTCGGGAAGCTGATTTCACTACCGCAGTGCGATGGATTTTTGGGTATTGTACATAAAATCCATTGCAAACATTTTTTCCATGTCAAATATTGTCAATCCCTTTTAAAGACCATTCATGTAAAATGCGAGTGAGAGATTGTTGTACATAGTTATAGGAGCTTGCACAATGATTTTTCAAACATTCTGAATAACTGAATGACAGAACTTTTCATCAGTGATGACCATCTCCAAAACTTTTTGGTTTTATTTTCATTTCCTATGCAATGCTTGGAATGAATGGATATTTCGTTATGAATTTACGATTGTCCGCATACAGTTTAAAATGTTAATTGCACTTAGAAGATATTACATCATGTTATGCCACAATTTTTGCTAACGATATGTGTGATGACCTAGTTTACAAATATTAACGTAATTTAAATTCATCGGACCGTGCGATGACATTTGTGAAACGCAAAATCCATCGCACATGACATTTGCGATGATCGTGGAATGAATTTTAGTTTGTAAGTGATTCGGCATTTATTGAGTGCAGTGATCTTGGTCATATAGCCCCTGCGATTAACCTGACCATGCTGTTACATGCTGACTAAGAGTTTACCTCTGACTTTGTTGTAAATGATCATTCAGAATGGGAAAAACAAGCTGACTGATCAGACTCAAACTTGAGTTTGATGTGTGGATCGTCATGTGAGTGCAAGAAAGTCGTATCTGCAATGGCTGCCCTAAGTTATTTTTATTTTATACTTTGTCACAAGAATGTGAAAAATACCTCAAAAATTCCCTGTCTTACGTCGGTGGTTCTTGAAATGGTTTTTCAGGTAACTGTGTCACCTGAAAAACCATTTCAAGAACCACTGACCAAAGACTGGAGATTAGAAAGTGTGCAATCCAAATTTATGACAAATGGCAGCTATTGCAGATACGACTTTCTTGCACTCACATGATGAAATGATGCCATGTGTTAAAATTGGTGATGCAAATTGACTGAAGTACTTGGTCAAATGTATGTCCATTTTGTTATTAAGACGGTCAACCTGACATAAAAAATTAATGTTTTGTTATGCTTTCTTCACATTTAGTTGAAATCAAGCCAGTATTTGGAATTCCCTTAGCAGAAGCTGTGGAACGTTCCAAGATGTATGATAACGTGGAGCTACCAAGAGTCGTAAGAGAATGCATCGATTATGTTGAGGAGTTTGGTAAGTACACAGAAAAAAATCACTATGATCAAACTTATTTTCTTAATTTTAGGGAGAGAGATTTACTCAGTCTAACAGTCTGTTGTCTGCTATGGTAAATGATGAGATTTTCTCAGCAAAAATAATTGACTTTTGATATTGACATCTGAAAAATAGATTTATACATGGTTCATTGCTTATCACAGGCAACTTTCTTGTTGTCCAAACATTGATTTTTTAATCTCAACCAGTGAAATGAAATTAATGAAAATGAATAGTCATGTGCCAATTTATACCAATGTTTGACAAGTTCATTAAAGGAGCTTAGTCCGATTTATCAAAATTTAGTTTTCAATGTCACATGAAAGGTGACCACTCATGAGATCTATATTTCAAATTTCAGCTGAATCGATTAAACGGTTTTGATTTTATGGGCAGTTTTGTATTTCAGAGTGTCCTATTCTGTCGGACGCAGTTGTTGAATTTAGCGTACTCAGCCCTTGTTACTGGCGTGAAACTTACTGTGCGATGTCTATGGAGTGAACCAATATTTCCAAAATATTGTGTGTTTCCGCTCAGATTCTGTAAATTTTTCTTACAATAAAGTTGAAGGACACATTTTTGAACAATATATCAAAGAAAGGGGTTGATACAAAAATTAATGTAGCTGAAAATGTAAATTTTGTAGACTTTTTCATTGACCTCCAATGCAATTTTTCACGCCAGGGAGTAACATGGAACAGCCTCAATTGACCAATCAGACGACAGCATTCTATTCTGTGACATCAGTGCGTCCGACAGAATATACGTTACTGTATAGAATTAATTATGCATGGTTACCATAACTTAGACATATTTTCACATATATCGCCGAAATGGAACATAACTCAATCATGAAATTTCACATGGGCTATGAGAAAAATATGAGATAGGCAATCGGACCATGCTCCTGTGAACAATTTGATTTTTCAGATTCAGGAACTCATGTGAACAATTTGATTTTTCAGGTTTGAATTATGCTGGTATCTATCGTCTTGCTGGGGTCAAATCTAAAGTAGAACATCTCAAGGCTCAGTATAACTCCAACAAGGATGTGAATCTCAAAGATTACGACCCTACTATCGTCACCAGCCTGCTGAAACTGTATCTACGTGAGCTCCCTGAGTCGGTCCTGACTGCAGCATTGTTGCCTCAATTTGAAGAAGCATCAAGTAGGTTGAATTGATTTTCTTTCTAGAGCAAGCATAAGGTGACAAAATCTCAGACAAGTATGTTGGGCTTAAATGGTAAACGTAGTTGTACACATGAAGCAAGATCCTGAAGTTCACTCTCTGTTGGACAGGCAACCAATGGAGCTTGCACAGAAGTGGAGCAGTGCTCGTACGACGATTGACATCAAACACAAGACAAGCCGCGCGATTTTGGAGCTTTTGAAGCCAGAGAATATTTGAACTAGATGCACCTTTTAAAAGAGAGTTGCCATAATCCAACCTGGAGAGAAACAAAGATCTCAATGCATGTGCACACATTTCTTCAAATGGATATCAAAAATAACCCAAAGGTTTTTAATTGAACTTGACAGGTCAATCACTAATTCACCGATCCTCAAACTGATATCAGATTGACGAGGTGATGAGATACTGAAAAACTCTGTCTTAGAGTCATTCAACTTGAGTTTGTTTTTCAACATCTAATCTCTCATCTTGGCAATACAACACTTCAACTTGTACGGTGCATGCTCATAAGCACCGTGAACTTTGGGTTATAACTGACGTACAATTGAGTATCATCAGCATAAACTTGATATGAGATATTGAAATAGTATTGACAGGCTTTCAGAATTTCAATGTAATGCATCGAGATAGCAGTTAAAAGTGCCCCCCCCCCCCTTTGAGGTATTGAGTGAAAGATTACAATTCCAGATTTATTTTTTTTAGAAATTGAAGAAGAGCA